>JASDQU010374919.1:146695-157884 GCA_032191745.1 Picea mariana | reverse complement strand
ATTGCTGCTTCTGCCCTTAAGCACATAGGAAGATCTTAATCATGGATCATAGTCTTCATAGCTTCCAGTATGGTTCTGTTCTTCCATTCAGATACATCATTTTGTTGGGGATCTTGATCCCAACATCTTTGCAAAAGTTCACAAACTCTTTTGAGGTATATTCTCCTCCATTATCTGACCTAAGTATCTTAATCTTCCTTACAGAAAGGTTCTCTATCAAGGCTTTGAATTCCTTGAACTTGCTGAACACTTCAAATATATCCAAGTCTTTATGAAAATAATCATCAATGAATGATACATAGTATACATACCCACTAATGGAGGATGATGGCATTGGGCCACATACATCTGAATGAATGAGTTCTAGGACTCCTTCTGCCTTGTTGTCCCTCTTCAGAAACGAGTTATTGATGTTCTTCCCTTGTGCACATCCATTGCATACGCCTTCATGGTCACCTATGAGTTCTGGTAAGCCTGTGACTGCTTTGCATATGTATGGTAGTGCCTTGTAGTTGATGTGAGCTAATCTTCTATGCCAAGATTATTCAATGGCGTGGGTCATGGAAGCTTCTGAGTGACCCTTTAGCTCATGCAAGTCACCTTCTTCTCCTCCAATGATGATTGCTTCATTTATGGTCTCTTCTTTAACACATTGCCTTCTGCAACCTTCACTATAGCTTCCTCAAGGTTATTACATGTGACCTGGAGCAAGGTCAACAAAGTAACAAGCAAGAATAATATCCCTCTGATAATGTAAAGCAATAGCACGGACAATCATCACAGTAGCTCCTTTAGAGCTATCACTTATAATTTATCTGAAGCAAAGATTAAAGGTAAGGAATACAATACGAAATGAGGTCAACACTCTCATAGTGTTGTGACCAAGAATTCTTCCATGGAAACCCAAAACTAACACACAAGGTTTCTCCTAGAGGATATGTTAGTTGTAGTAGGCAAAGCATATACCTCTATATGCTTACATGCTATCAGGTATAATACTTTACAAAGACTGTTTTCTCAACTATAGTCATCAACTTGTCATGTGTACCTTTGAATCTTGATTAATCAAACCTGGAGCCTTGTCCTCAAGAATGAGTGCTTGCTTTTCTTACAGGTCTCCTTCACTCAAGTGACAAGTGCTTTCTTCAACCTGTCTTCTGTACTAAGATAATACGCTATCTTGACAAAAGGTTAAGTTAGAGGATAAGCTCTATGATCAACTTTCAATCCTTCTAATAATTTGATCATAGCTTCAACATGCAACACTGATTAAGATAATGTCACACCTGGGTTGCATCATTCCTTTGAATGTGTTAGATCTTGAGATCCCTCTGGATCTATGGCAAGAGATCCCTTCTCCTGCAAATACTCTTTAGGGTTTAACGATTAAACATATGTGAGTACATACCTCTGATGACATTTACAGGTGGTGGCTCCATCTGGTAGCAGCGGTAATCATTACGAACTCTTAAGAAAAATTCAAGGGTGACTGCCATTGGTAGTACGACTGCTACTACAACTGGTACTGCAACTGGTTCTAAGACTGCAACTGCAACTGCAACTTTAGGGTTTTATGAGAAAACCCTAATTTTTCAAACTTTGAATTTTGAAATTCTTATCCAGGGGATAGATGCGTTGAGCTGAGGCGAGTTAGTTGGTGTAGTCAGATTTCTGAAAATCCAACTTTTACCCCCTCAAACTTGATCTGCGGATTTTTGGACTGGTGCTTCTAGTTTTCTGGTACTTCTGTTACTCTGGTACTTCTGGTACACTGATTTTTTGGTACTTTGTGAAACTAGGGTTTCATTTTCTGGGAGATCCAGCCACTGAAAAGGTGCGCTGATGATGCCAAATTGATCCTTAGGGGAGGGTGCAACTTTCTAGATAGTTTTAGGGATGAAAAGATTCACTTTTGAAAAACCCTAATTTGCAGGTACTACAACAGTGACGTTTTTCCTCTTGTAAAATATGCTTCCTTCAGCTTGGCTCTGATACCATGTTAATGTTTAAGCCATTATTATATATGTTTTCATTTCATTAGATAATAATAGCATAATCCAAGATCACTAAGAAATACACAATCACAAGAGACACAACATTTATCCTGGGAAACCCTCTAGGGGAAGAAAACCCAACAAAACTTTCTTAATATAGATAGCCAATACAATTCCAAGAGATCTCTATGCTAAAACAGAAAGTCCTCTTCAAGATATGCGCCACTCTCTCTCTCCTTTGCCGGTAATAGATCAGATCTTGTCTCTAAAACTGAGCAAGTGAGTTATCTCCAAATGAGGTGCTAGCCTCCTTTATTTATACAAGTCTGGCATGTGTGAAGTGTCTCTTCACTGGCAGAGCCGACTTCTCTAACTGGGTGGGTAAACCCACCTTTATTATATTTTTGGGTCTTCTCATTAACTGTTGGGTCCGACTTCTTATTCTGCCTATTATAATTGTATGTTGACGAATCCACAAAAGGTGATTTGGTCCTATTACAATAACTGACATGATCAATCCATAATGGGGATTGATCCTATGAATAATATATCAATAATAATAAGAATACTCTTTGCAGTTACAATATTTCAACATTCCACACGCACACGCAACGGTCTACATAAAACAGAGAATGCTACGAATGGATGAAATCGTGGGATAGACACCACTGAAGGATTTGGACCACATCCAATTGGTCTTGACATGGATTCCATCAAGGAAACTGTACAAATTGTAGGTTAGCGTCGACCACGAGATGTAGTATCGGACACATAAAAACTTAGTTTAGCTACAGAAAGCAACAAAGAAGAGGGAAGCGTTGGAAAATATTGTGAGTAGGCCAAATCCAAAAATCAAGAGGAGACCGAACGCAGGAACAAATTGGAACGAAGAGTGGGAGAAATTTTTGGGAAACTTCCAAGCACTACGTAAGGAAACAAACTCCTAGCTGCAGAAAATATCGACCAGATTATGCAGGCAATTGCTCGTACCAGAAGGAGATCAAGGATCTCCGAGAAAAACTCACACCGACAACTCCACCAACAGTAAAGGAGAAAAGGAGGCAGGAAACAACAACGCAAATATAAGAGATGGAGAGACAGGTTAGCATGGTAGCTGACTTGCTCGATAAAGCAATGCAACTTTGGACAAGACTGGAGGAGGATCCACAAGGTCAACGCTGGGAAAAGGAAGAGGAAAGGATCAATGCAGCGATACAAGAACTCAAACGGAGGAAAAAGACCATACCAATCCTAGAACACGTCAAGGGGATGCAAGAGCTGAAGAAGATGCAGTTAAAAAATATCACTGCGCAAACACAAAAGCAAGAGCGTCAAGCTCAAATAGAACCATTACAAGAACATGTAGTAGAAGTACTCGCACATGCAAAAGTAGCTAGAACACAGATGGAACAGACACAAGCAGAATGTGTAGGATTACTGAGCAACGAAGTGGCAGTTCAGGTAGTGTATACCATTAAGGAGAAGACCATGTAGGCACTGATAATAGTAGCAGATCTGAGGGAAAATTTCTAGACGATCATCGAGGAGATTGAGGCAGCCCTGAAAGATTAGGTGACTCAGGACGAGTCACATGTCAGTGTTGGGGGCCTGTTGGCAGCAGATCGAAGTGGGAAAGAAAACATTCACAAAGAAGAATGACAGCTGGAAGATAAATCATGGGAAATAAAGCGTGCAAGAGGAAAGCGAAAANATACCATTAAGGAGAAGACCATGTAGGCACTGATAATAGTAGCAGATCTGAGGGAAAATTTCTAGACGATCATCGAGGAGATTGAGGCAGCCCTGAAAGATTAGGTGACTCAGGACGAGTCACATGTCAGTGTTGGGGGCCTGTTGGCAGTAGATCGAAGTGGGAAAGAAAACATTCACAAAGAAGAATGACAGCTGGAAGATAAATCATGGGAAATAAAGCGTGCAAGAGGAAAGCGAAAACTGGTAAGAAGCACAACACGCGTGCATGCAAGGAGCGACAGCTGGAAGGAAGCTAAGCACACATGAAGAGAAGGAAGACCTAACAACAGTAGGATTAGGGTTTTTGTAAGGTTTTGCGTAAATGGATGAAGAGCCCGATAGATATAAATATAGATACGAAGGTATCATAGGAAGGTTCGGTTCGCTACTTTTGTAGAGGTTGATATGGTATGTAATGTTTTTGATTAGATGAACTAATTTTGTAAAGTGGTTGAACTAGAGTGGAGGAGAGAAGGTAGATACTGAGTATTAGATCGTAGGCCGAGGAGCCTGGGGCGATCTAGTTAACCTCATATAGATCTTACCCATCTGAGGAGAGTTGTAAGTGTGCGGCGCGAGAATTGCAGAACTACCATAATAAGAGAGCTAAGAGCCAAATCTTTGTGGATGTAGCCCAGGAGGGGGTGAACCATGGTAATACCTGTGTAATGTGATGAATGCATGCATATCTTCATCATACTTTTAGTAGTTAAACGTTGTGTGTAATGAATGAATGGGTTATTATACTGCTTGGTTAATTGTTGTTGGGATATCAAGAAAAGATTCCATGGAGGCTAAAATATAAAAGAGAATAACAATAGTTTGTAACACAAGTTATAATCAATGGTTCAAAATACAGATTCCATATCTCTCGCTCAATCCTAGGCTGTAAACACTTGAGTCTTACAACCACCCATTTAAAGATATCTCAAGTGAGACTGCGTAGTGCATTCTGTGTACTGTGTTTCCTTTTGGTTTACCAAAATGGCTGATAGTTTTAGGCTTTATTGGTACCCTGAAAGATATGAACCCTGGGTCAACAACGTAGGTAGTAGGGAAGAGCCGTTCAATAAACCAACAACCAATAATTTAGCCTCACTACTAGGAGCCTCCAAATTCTATAAAACTTGTTGGGAATGTATATCGGGGCAAGACAAACCCCCTGGTGAAGTCTCCAACTGAATAGTGAAGATCTTCTCCTCCAAACTAATGAAATCTTGTTCTGTAGTGTTCCCTCCTTCTCTCCAAGTCTTTGCAGGCTCCAATAAATCAAATGACAAGTAACCTCTCTGCAAATATGTTAGGAACTATGGCTAAGGCCCTACAGAGAAAACCTAGATGTCCAAAAGTCCAAAATACTCCTCTATCTCCTGGATCGAACCCTTCTTCCTTCAATGGTGTGCCCTCCTTGTTGGAAACCCCCTTGGTTGCACATTATTCCTTCAATGAATGCTTTCTGGTACTTGAAGCTGCTGTAGAATGGTGTGGGTGGAGTATTGCATCCCCGAGACCAAGATTGGATCAAGAGAGGTGGGATCTTTCACCATTGAGTTGATATCTAGGGTTTGTAGTCTCAAAACCCTCAAAACTGTTTTGTGCTCAAGAGCCCAAATGAAAAATGTAATAATAATCTAGAATGAATGTGAAGTGCACCCTTCCTTTCTTTTATACCCTAGATCTATTTCTCTGTTGAGTTAGTTAACCCCTAGGGTTAACTCCTAGATTTTCCCCACATGCTCTTTTCTTTCCTTTAGTTACCTTTTTCTTCCAAATTCAACTCAATAATATAACGTTGTGCTCAGGTAATGGCTTTTGGTTGACTTTATCCCCATGATGCATGAGACTATAGTCTAGTAGGGACAACTAGACTATTGAGTCTCTCCAAACCTCTTCATGAAGAGGTGAGGACATTACATCGGCATTGCCTTTTCAAACCCCTATTTTCCTTTTTCTTTATTGCTTCAACCCTTTTTGACTTTTGAATTTGAATTTCTAAGTCCCTTTTAAGATATGCATTCATTGCATAGGACTTGGGACGATGACCTCTTAGCAATGGGGTAAAACTAATGCTTCTCTTCTTTCTTGGTTTTAATACTTTGATTTTCTTTTCCCCACATTTTGAATTAGGGATTTTTCTCTTTCTATATCAGTTTTATAAAGCTACATCGACCTCGAGCATTTAATCCCCTTCTTCTCATGGGATTATTGAGCACAAACCCTTTTGGAATACATGTAAAAACCAACCCAAAAGAAAGGAAAATACATAAAGCATAGATGAAATATGTTATTCATGGTAAGGGATACAGACACGATATCCCCATTAAGACCCCCCAATAGTACAACTTTTCCCAAGAGTGACAACACTTAACTAGGAGATGATGATGACCACCAAGGTGAGACAAGGCAAAAGTTGTAAATTCAAAGCATCATGATTCATTATCCAATTCAACCCATGATCACCATTTTCATGCCTCAAGTATTGACATTATAACACAATGTGAAGTGTTAGAACAATATACCTCAATGTGTAATACACCATGTCATCTAAGTGAGTTGAGTTGAGTATGTAATGAAAGACATCTATGTTAAATTTGATGTGGAGAGTCTGGAATGATATCATTGGAACTGTTGTCTAGAATGTGGATCAATGAGAAAAAATTCTCTTCTAGTTACCCTTAAAAGTGAGGGGGTAACATCTGGCTCCAACATGGGGACATGTGCTCACCGCAAAATGCATGAGAACTTCAACAATCTCTAGAACTCCAAGACTTGCACTGTACATGAAAGCTAAAAATTCTTTCTACCTTCTAACATAATAGCATTATTAAAGATGAGCAGGGGGTACCGTCCCCCTGGTAGATGAAAAGTAAATTAAAGACAAACATAAAGTGAATTACTTTTCATTTTCTTCTTGCTTTTTGTTTTTTGAAAGATCACTGAAAAATCATCTGCAACATTGCACACAATGGTTGAGAAAAAACATCAATGCCAACAACAATTAGTCCATCTACAACACCAAAATCCATCAAAAGGAAAACAACTATATAATTGGGTCAAAAATCAAAGTGCGCAAATTCACAAAAGGAAGCGCACGTACAATGTGCATAATGCATAGGCTAACATAGGCCTCAACATGCACTGTGCGCAAAATGCGCGACTATATACGAGAAAAGCCGTGCACTTCTATGAACAACGAATTTATGGATCTCGTGGACCCCTCAACACTTCTAGTTCGACCCCCAACACGATTTAGCACTTATATATGAGAAAAATCTAGCTTGGAGGCTGGCCAAGGGCTAGGAAGTGCTCTAAAAGGCCCCTTGTTCACACTATGAACCAATTATATCTTTCTATGAATGGATTCTATAAATATGTGCCAT
Source organism: Picea mariana (assembly GCA_032191745.1). NCBI lineage: Eukaryota > Viridiplantae > Streptophyta > Pinopsida > Pinales > Pinaceae > Picea > Picea mariana. Next base: position 150,758 of record JASDQU010374919.1, on the reverse strand, counting down.
GGATGTGTTAAGAAAATAAGATCTTCAAGGTATTGTTATGCTGCAAGAATTCTTCTTTGAGAATCCTCTTTTCTCTTTAAAGCCTTCAAGCACCATTGCAATAGGTCATTCCACTCACCTCTTGAGGGAATAGGAATTGTATTTATTCACCATTTATCATTTCCTCCATTGTATGAAGAGAAGAGCTTTTAGTTAGGGAACTCAAGATCCCTCTCAAGGAGGAAGAGGGGACTCATATGTCCCTGCCTTTCTCTACGATGTTTAGCCTATCAATCTATTGATCCATTGGTAGCTATATGTTGGTCATTTTTTTATTTTCATGGTTATAGTTTCTCAAGCTTCTCTAACATTTATTTCTTATTTGTTTTTAGTTGTATTTCTGTGTTTTCATGTGTATTTGTTTTTTCTAATGAACTCACAAACTTCTGTCTTGTTTAGTTGGTTTAACTAAGAATGCAAGTGTTGTGTTTTTTTTCACCCAAGTGACAAAACCAACACACCAAATTGGAGACCATACTGGGGATCAATATCAAATTCCTCCCTATTCAAGTCTTGAGAGCACTTCATTTTTATTGTTTTGACATGCATGTACCAAAACTAGCCTAGCCCAACCTACCAAAGTCAAAATTCAGATATGAGGAAGGAGTATTTCACTTGAAAATTTCTTCCCCGACGTGTGACCAGAAGTGCGCGACTTTCAGGGCCCACAAACGTGCACTCTGTGCACTGTGCATGACACATGCATCATTACTTTGCACATTGTGCACCCTCTGTGCACCTATCAAAACTATAACCCACGCATAAGTCCAGTTTTTTCAAATTGTAAGGGTTTTTATGAATGGTTTGAGGGCCCCTAGCCTTCTAATTTTTCTTTTCCTGCACTTTGTAAGAAAACTACACTCCACCGAGTCCTTTATCATAAGAAAGGTTCGCTAACATAGGCACACAGGGAAAAAAGAATCACTATTCTCGTCTTTTTCTTTGTTGCCACATGGATGGTTCATTTGGTTTTTAAAATTTTAAGTGGAAGTTATTTCTTTTCATACACAATCACATAAATTGGGAATAGAAGTTAATTTTAACCCTCAAGTATGTTCTTCCCTTGCACCCTAGTGTGATCTTGGGAATCATAAAGGTGGTTAAAAGGACATTTCATATTCCTTAAACAAATCATTTAGGAGAGGACGAATCCCCCCTAGGATTCCTCTTAGTCTTTGGAAATCATATTAAAGTTTTATAAGGGCCCATACATGCCCACATGTTTGCAATCTTAGGACAATTTATTAAAATCTTTCTTAGCTTAGATCACAATCTAGGGAAGTTTAAAGATCAAGTAATGGGCCCATACATGTCCTCATGTCTACAATTCTAGGATAGTTTCAAAGATTTCTTAGTATAGACAACATCTTAGGGAGTTTAAAGGATTTGTAAGGATCCATATGTCCACATTGTTAGTTTTTTAGGGCTTTAAATATTACGTAAAGTTGTACCAAAGACACATAGTAAGCTAGGCAAGAAGATTTGTAAGGACCACATGAAGTCCACATGTTGCAATCTCACACTTAACTTATTAAAATCTTGGCACACTTTTCACTTTCTTTCACACAAAACCACTCCTCACACATAATTTCTATTAGAATAGTGGAGGTCGAAGTAAGATTTCTTCAAAGGAATTTCGAAAGAAACAACTACTTTTTTGGAAATTATCCACACCAATTAATTCAAACGAGGTTGGTCCATGACCCCAATCTCTCAACCCACCACATCTAAATTTTTTCTAAGAACACACTAAATTTTCCTCCACAGGGGGTGCCAAAAGATTTTTTTTAGTTTAGGTAGGATCTCGAGGGTAGGCATCCAAATAAACCATCGTTATCAGGTTCTCACATTTTGAAACAATATAAGTTGAGAAATAAAGAACTTTCAAATCCTCCAAGTCAAGTGTTCCTATACCATAAGGCAGGGAGATACTCGTGAAGGGTCGAAGGCCGAGGTCCGATTGTTCTGCGCATTCCTCCTTGATTCACCCAACTCTTGTGAGGGCATCCATCCGGTGACCCATTTCTGAGGTCGAAAATATAAATGCTACACTTTTATCGAGGTACTTAGTGGCCAAACATAGGATATCTACCGAGGTGGAGATTGTGGGTTGCAATCACACCTTGATCATATTTTGTGTGGCTATTGGGAAATATCGCTAGCTCTTTCGGGATATGCACCCTCTACCCCTCATTATAACTAATTACTTCAACCTTCACTAGTTCCTCTTTCGGTGGCTTCAAAATCCACTATTGAGTGCTATTGGAAGGCTCGATGCTAAACTGAGAGGAAGGACGATATGTCTTTTAGGACACAAGCACTTGTTTTTATTGTTCCCCCACGTAGACAAAATCCACCTATCCACATGCTTGTTCATTTACAGTGGATTTATGTATGAAGTTCATTTGATTACATGCAATTGTGAGTTATACTATTTTGTGAAGGTAAAAAATATACAAAGATCTTGTTCATTTATTTCTTTCTTGTCACCATTTGCACACACTCACTTTTCTAGTCGGAAACCATAGGGGAACCAAAAAATCCCCTTCGTTCTATACACTTGCAGAATATCCTTCCTATTCTAGGAGGAGTCCCTAGTCTTGCCAACACACCGACTCAACCATCTCACACCCGTGTGAGTGCTACTGTTTTGGGATGAACTTTACTTGGTTCCACTTTTCTTGGGTCAAATACCCAAGGTCATCCATCTATTAGTTCTCCTTGTTGGACACACCTACCACACTTAGAGGGGGGGGGGTGAATGAGTGTGGGGATCTTTTTCCCAAAACTTCTCTCTTACACAAAACTCATTAGTTAGCATTCAACATTTACTCATTACTCATTGTTGTCATTAATAATCAGTTAGATGTGAATACATATCATCAACATATATCAGTAATATATCATCAACAATAACTCATCAATATGTGCCAACATCATCAACTATACACCTCATGTATGTGCCAACTCATCAACTGCTTGTCTCAACCATGACTAGTTTTGGATTAGTCAACAACCCTAACTTGAAATAATCATAACTTTGTACCTGTAATGAATAAAGATCTAAAACTGATAAACAATATTCTTCAGTGTGTTTTGTGCAATTCCTCCAAGTGGAACTACTTGTAACCTCTTAGAAAAGGATTTATAGCAAAAATGACATACCTTGTTGAATTCTGGATTATTCTAGAGAGTGACCTTGTATAGTGTGCCCCACACGGAATATTTGTTGAATCAATATGAAACCATTCTTGAGAATACTACAGACTGTAATCTAACCAACACAATTTGTCTCATTGAAATTGGATCAGTTATGAAGAAGTTATGACATTTTTACCCGAAACACCTATTTTTGACTAGTTTCAAGACTGGTCACAAACCCTATTTTCCACAGAGTGTAACTTTCAAAATACAACGATCCACAAGATAAATTTTTAACCACAGATACTTGGATATGTTTTCTGACTTGCATAGAAATTTCAATATTTTAATCATTATATAAAAAAAGTTATAGTGAAAATGGTGAGATGACCAGTAAATAACATACCTTAGAAAGCACCATCAAAAGAAGTTATCCTTCCTTGCATTTCGGCCTTCTTTTCTTCACTTTCCTCAGAATTTAGGCTTATATATCCTTGGTTACCTCATTCACCTATAGATATTCAATATGCTCAAGTGTTCCACACCAAAAATGCTCAAGAAACTCTCACAAGAAGCTCTCCATCAATACTCCAAAAGATATTCTCACAAGAAACTCTCCATTGATCCACAAAAAGGATGATCTACAAGAGACCATTGCTATCTTATTTATACTTTTATCCTCTAGGTCACTTAACCCATTTTTATGTCACTTAACTTATTTTCCTTATTTTAGGGTTAACCACTTTCCATAAATAGAAAGTTCTCCAATAATTTATCATTTAAATATTTCTTCTTGATTTTGTCACCTTACTTTATCATTTCTTGATTTTGTCACTTCTCTTGATTATTTAAATAATCCACCTTGAATTTGTCACTTTAATTT
>JASDQU010374919.1:124280-136638 GCA_032191745.1 Picea mariana | reverse complement strand
CCAGGATAAATGTTGTGTCTCTTGTGATTGTGTATTTCTCAGTGATCTTGGATTATGCTATTGTTATCTAATGAAATGCAAACATCTATAATAATGGCTTAAACATTAACATGGAAAGTGGTCAGTCGAGCTTCAAAATAAGGTCACAAGTTATACTCAGGAGACGTGAGGGCCCGATGGTAAAATTGTATGTCTCCAAAATTTTGACTGCAAAATGTGTAACACAGAATAGAGCATGATGGCAGAATTCAGTGGTCAATTTGTATATCATGAAACATTGGGTGTTGTTTGTAGGTCCCAGAACAATGGAAGCGCAATGTTGAGTGTGCCTTCCCAGGAACTGGTGATAAAAAAAGTGGCCAAGTATGGAATGGGGAAGCGGTCTGTCAGACTCATGCTATAAAAGCATGAGACAGATTTGAAAAAATGACTAAGTAACTAGAAAGGGAAAGTAGAGGCGAAAAATAAAGGGGAATTTGGTTGTCAATTTGTATATCAGGGAAGTCTGGGTGTTGCTTGTAGGGGGCGGAACAATGGAAGCGCAATATTGAGCCCGTCTAGCCGAGAACCCACGATCGAAAAGTTTGTTGAGTATGGAATGGGGAAGCGGTCAGACGGACTCATGATATAAAAGCATCATTGGAAATGTGAATGCGTGAATCCACCAACCCGCGCACTTAGACATTTTCTAAAAAACGACTAAGTAACCAGAAAGGGAAAGTAGAGGGGGAAAAGAAAGGGGAGGGCAATTTTCGGAAGTGGGAATTGGTCTTAACAAAGCCCCATTTATGGTCTTAATAGTAACTATGAAGTGCATTGGACAAGTGAACATGCTCTTCAATCAAGGAATAGAGAAAGTCAGTCATAGTTCTACTTTCCAAGATGTGTTTTCATAAGAGAAGCATCGAAAAGCTACAGAAAAATCAATGGAGGGTTTTTCAAGTAAAATTATTGTATTGTCAAATAACAAGAGACCACCTCCTTAAAGTCAAATACTTCAGTGACACAACCTGCACGAGAAATTCCAGAGGTCCAAATTACTTTGTTTGGGTGAAAGGGGATGATTAGTAGGAATATGCCTTGGACCACTAGGAGTTCTGGTACTCACCCTCTAAGATGTTAATTGTATCTCCACAGAATAGGACACGCAATTGAATAATTCTTTGGCTTGAAATGTATCTCTCGACGCACCAAGATACCATCTCCTTACATTCAAATACTTCAGGGACACAACTTGCACCAGGGACAAATCCAAAACCCTAAAAATGAAAGGAAAGGATACATCTCTGAGGTCCTAGATCGCCATCCGAGTCGAGAGACTCAAACTCTCGAGCCGCAAAGTGGCTATTGTGTTCAATGTTGGTTTATTTTTTGAAACCCCTTCCTTTGGTCTTGTTAGGGCTACCATCGTCGAGCTTGGAAGTGCCCCCCATTATGGTGGATTTCAATTTGGGCGTAGGAGTGGGAACAATGTTTGCATTGCCATCATCCATCATTGTATCATCATCCATCAGATCATCTTCTTCCAGCTCGAAATCAACCACATCAACTTCTACGTCGGCCATTCTTTCGTGCTTTTCTGCAAAATCCTTGAAATTTGGAGCGGGTGATGGATATACAGAGCAAATGTAGAATACGCACATCTATAGGGTTACAAAACAAACAAATGCAAGGGGGCAGGATATACATGTTTATAGGGTTATAAAACAAATAAATGCAGGGAGGGTTTCCTTGGAATTGTTTGGCTTGAAATATATATCTCGGCGCACCAAGGGACCATCTCCTTACATCCTTCTGGGCGGAAGGGGATGAGTAGTAAGAATATGCTCTGGACCACTGGAAGTTCTGGTCATCATGCCCGAAGGTGTTTACTGTATCTTGACAAAATTGTTGTCGAATTGTTTCCATAAGTTGACAAGAACATCTGTTTTCTCCAGATGATGTTTGAAATGAACACTCGGAAGGGATAATATAACCCTCGACAAATATTGGTTTAATGTGTATCAATGGGAGATCTCCTTGAGCCTTTCGTTTATTAATGGAAATTTCTATGGTTCTTGCGTAATGCATTTTTACCATTAAAGATTACTAATTGCATACCTAGAAAGAAGTCTGAAGGTGGTGGGGACGATGAAGAGCGATTAAGGATTGGAGATTTCATGAAGCCTCCAACCCAACGATGCCTGAAATAGATTCCATGATGTTTGAAATGAACACTTGGAAGGGATAATATAACCCTCTGCAACTCTTGGTTTAATTTGTTTTAATGGGAGATCTCCTCAAGCCTTTCACCCATTAATGACAATATTTACAGTTCCTGCATGATGAGTTGTTAGAATTAAAGCTTAATAATTACATATTTAGAAAGAAGTGTGAAGGTGGCGGGGATGATGAAGAGTGATTAAGGATTGGACATTTCGTGAACCCGCCAACCTGACGACCCACGAAAGAGATTCAAGGAAATGGCCAATTATGGAAAGAGGTCGGTCGGGCCTCAAAATAGGGTCACAAGTTATACTTAGGAGACATGAGGGCCCGATGGTCAAATTGTATGTCTCCAAACATTTGACTGCAAAATGTGTAACATGGAATAGAGCATGATGGAGGAATTTAGTTGTCAATTTGTATATCATAGAACTCCGGGTGTTGTTTGTAGGTCCTAGAACAATGGAATCGCAATGTTGAGAACACCTACCCGAGAACTGGCGATCAAAAAAGTGGCCAAGTATGGAATGGGTAAGCGGTCGATCGAACTCGTGATATAAAATCATGAGACATATTCGGAAAAATGACTAAGTAACCAAAAAGGGAAAGTAGAGGCCAAAAATAAAGAGGAATTTGGTTGTCAATTTGTGTATCGGGGAAGTTCGGGTGTTGTTTGTTGGGGGCGAAACAATGGAAGAACAATATTGAGCCCATATGGTTGGTAACCTGTGATTGAAAAATTTGTTGAGTATGGAATGGGGAAATGGTCGGACAAACTCGTGATATAAAATCATCAGTGGAAATGTGAACGCGTGAATCTGCCAACCCGTGGACTTAGACATTTTTTGAAAAACGACTAAGTAACCCGAAAGGGAAAGTAGAGAGTGAAAAGAAAGGGGAGGGTGTTATTGGATAAATTGGTAGGTATGGACACTAACTGATCTCCCTAGATCCATTTGGATCTAGAACAAAACAGGACAGGACATTACTCTTTCTCTAGGTTGCAGTCATTGAATCTGTTACCGAGAAGGAATGAGTGACGTACCTTTATATCGCTTCCTTAGGTCTATGTTGTTCCTACTTTGCTCTGATGCTCTTGTGAAAGTGGGTCCAAGACAACACTAACCAACCAAAGTGAAGATAACAAAGTATATTCAATGTCAACCTATGCTTATGATCAAGGAGTTATGCAATAAAATAAGAGTGATTTTATGGGAAAGGGAGATGTCGTTGTATTATATTAAATGAAAGTAGAAGATACAATCGGATCGCCTTGATGTCGCAAGCTTCCTTTCAGTGACCCTTGGTTCCAACACACACACTTGCTCTACATTTGCATGAAGAAGATCCAGTACAACTTGATAGACAAATAGAGTCTTCAAGATTCAATCCAAACAGAGTTCTTCACACAATTCTCTCCTCAATTCTTCATTCAATCTTGCTTAACCTTTTCCATGAGAAACCTTTCAATATATAGGAGAAGGAGAGATGGTTAAATGGATGAGGATGATCCCACTAAATCTGAGAAGCCAGTAGGATGCCAACCATGTGAATGCCAACTCATTTTCTAGAAGATATTCTTCTAGAACCTTCATAACTTCCTCTTCCTTTCAAGTTTCAAAACAGGTTCGCACCCTACCTATAGAGCAGACTGCGAACACCTCGCAGTCTAGGTATAGAGTTGCCTGCGAGAATCGAGATTCTCGCACCCTGCACCATATGCAGCCTGCGAACTCACTATAAAAATATGTTTTGTAGAGGAAGACAACAATCACTTTTCTCAGGCAAAAAGTCCTTGTGGGAGTCTAAACACATCACTGTAGAGACATCACCAGAGTGACCAAAATAATGTGTAACAGAATTCCCCCCAAAGTATGAGGCCAGAACTTGTGACAGCTGAAATACTTTGTAAAATGAATGTGTGTGTCAGAAACAAGGAGCGCACCTAATCGGAAACCTGTAAACAACCAAGCATCTGCAGAATATAATACTAGTTCTGAGGTAGGCATTCCCATGTTCATATCACAAATGAATGAAATCATAAACGTAGGCCATGGCCACCAATCATACACCGTGGATCCATGTCATCAAAATGCTACATAGCCACCAGGAATACACTATGGATCTATGTTAGAAGACTCAAATTAAGACATAGCCACGTGACATACAAAGTGGATCTATGTGTCGATACAAATCATACATACTCCATCATAGCCTGGATCAAAAAGATGAGACCCAGGGTCTTCAATCTCGTCACCTGAAAGTACAAATCTAGCCATGTGATTAAATGAGCTGAAGTCGAACATGGTAGAAACCACTCGATTACCAGTCATTGATGAAAACCGTTAACAAGTGCGAGGGAAATCACCATTGATGTCAATGACTCCCAAGGTACTGAAGTAAAATCCGAACGAATGCAAATGAATGAAGTCGAACACTCGACGGAATCTCTCGATTAGGGATCAATGATGTGAAACCCCTGTCGAAAGCGAAGAGACCTTCCATTAAGGCATGCAGGTTCCAACGTACTAAATGATTTCTAAGTCTTATTCCCGGATAATGAGTTGGAGTCGATGGAAAAAGACTCGTAAGAGGAGGGCCTTGATGTATCCCCCATCAATGACATGAAATAAGTAACAGATTTTGAGGGTGAATCAAAGTATGAATAGGAGTTGAAACAGACATAGTGAAGGCCGACATAGTAAGAATGAACAAATGCAAGTGGCCGAATCAATGTAAGGCTTGTTTGAAATTCTCTTGAACATATGAAGGACATCACCAAGGACTTGGCACAACTGACTCAAAGATGACCCAAGATATGACCTTGTAGCAAGTCGGACGAGAGACAAATGGATTTCCCAACCCCAATTCAAATGACGAATAGGGGGTGTCATGTTCAAGAGCTACACTTACTACCATTAACACAAATATGAAAACACGTCCCTTTCCCAAAATTTCCCCCACCATATCTTGCGAGTACCTCTTTATTTTTACACAAGCTTGAGGATGATAACATATGCTTGTCGATGTAAGCTCATCCTTCAGACGAGTCCCTCAAAGTACATTTAACGAACCCTAAGAAGGAGTGGTTCAGTCCCGTAAGGGCCTTTCGATGTTTGTTTAAGGAGTCCAAAGATAGAAAACTCGGGGATTTTTCATTTCCTGAGAGTCTGAAAAACACTTAAAGAGAACTCTCCTAGTTCCTTTTTCGTAAATGAGTTTGACGAGACCCAAAAAGTGATAAACTATCGCCCGTCGAACATTTTCTTCAAATACTTTAATGAGCGTGAAAAGAACAAGATCGCTTGGCAATCTTTTCATTTTTATGGAGTGCGAAAAGAGCTTAAAGGATACTCCCTTGCGTTCATCGTTTTCATGTTACCATGAAGAGTATGAAAAGATGAGAAAAAGTATACTCGGTTGCATTCTCATGTATTTTCGAGCGCAAGAACAAACGAAGACTGAGCTCGAGGTTTTTCCTACAAAAACCCTAAAAAATCAATCGTACGGGTGACAAAAAAATAAAAAATACGTGTACACCGTCGTTCAGACTTCGAAGTCACTATATCTGCGAAAAACCATACTCACAAGGCTATTAGGATATTAGGTTTTTTAAGCAAAGCAATAAAAAAAATATAAAAAAAATCAACAAGAAATTGTAAAAAGTGAATAAATATGGGTGAAAAAGCCTTTTTACCATTTCATTGTTACTTTGCCAAAAACTTGTCCAACATACCTCATTTTCCCCCAAATTTCTTTGCTCAATTGTGGGAGGCACAAGCGATCATTTGGCAAATGGTTTCAGCCAATGAGGTAATCTCTTGATTTTCCAACTTTTCAATGGTTTACTTTTGATTTTTATTGGAAATTTTAGGGTCGGTATATGCGGTCAAGCATTCTCGAAGGTGGGCCATTCGGGACCTGCGAGAATATATGATTTTTGCAGGTGGGCTTCAGTGCACCTACGATAATCTCGCACTGTGCAAAACGTTCACCTGCGAGGGCCGAAAAATAGATTTTTGTGTGTGGTTTTTCTCAATAAAAAATTATGCAAGAGGTTAAAAAAAGTTGTTGACTTCCTTCTCATGGCTCCATTATAGGTGTTGACCATCACGATGTTGGAATGGAGGGAAAGAGAACATGAGGAGGATGATGCCATTGCCGGGAATGATTCGGGTACAGTCACTGCCCTCCGGGAATGTGGGCTCTTAAAAAATTTTAGGATCCCGGGCATGAGAGCCCAACTCAAATTGTTAGAGTACCTGGTCTACATGTGGGATGTGGATCAACAGTTATTTCACATAGGAGTCAACACGCTAACACTAGATATCGAGGATATCTGTTTTCTGATGGGGTTTTCACAACGTAGATACCATGCTACTTTGACCGGAGGTAGAGGCGGCGGACTTCCTATGAACGAGTATGTTCACCGATATTGTGTTCCCAAGGCAGAGAGAAGCAAGGGAAAGGTTTCCATTTCGGGGGTCTAATATTTGACCCTATGGACTATCTTGTTTACCATTCCATGCATGGCTGGGAGCGCGGCTCCGCACATGGATCTCCATAACTATTTCCAATACGCAATAGAATGCATAGAGCCTCGGGTTTTTAACTGGTCAGATGTTGTTCTCTGCAGCATGAAGAGGAAACTGACAAAGAGAAGAAGGGATGCTCTGAAGCAGTTCGGGTACGGGTCACTTTTGGTGTCATTCTTCCTTGAGAGGGTCCCACTATTGCGACTACAGGTAGATTGGGGTTTACTGGCCCCACAGGATCCGAGGATGCTGAGGTGGTGCAACCTCATGGCTCGGCATGTACAAGGGCCTATAATCAGGTATAATGATTCATTTTTTGATTGGTTGAGGCCCCAGATGTTGATGATCGATGACTACGCATATGTCGGTTTGGATTTCTGAGGAGATCCGAATTTGCTCTTGCCTGAGGATGCTCAGTGGGGTGACTTAAGTGAGAAGTACACGTTTTTTTCTTTTTAAATGTTTTTGCAAATTTTATTATATAAAATGTTTTTATGTTTATCCAAGGACTATTCAAAAAAACATTTTGATGACACAGATGTGGGGCCGTATCGACCTCCAGGAACATCTCTCATTCAGAGACAAGGCGAAGCAGCTCCAGTGGCAAGATGGGATGTTGAGGACTACAAGGCAGTGGAACAGAACTTAGAGGGGTTGACTGTGGATGTCCCGGACATCGCTATTGGGGAGATCCCGAGACATTATTAGCGCCATATTGTGGGTGTGTCCAAGTATCTCAGTCGACTACTCCGTAGGGTAGCCCGATTAGTTGTATGTTATTGCGAGTGTCATTCGTGATGCTATTTTGTAGAAGCTATGGGCTTCATATTTTGAGATTTTGATCTTTGGACAAAAAAAAATTGTAAAAACTTTTGATCATTATATACATATATACGGCTTCTCCCGTCTTATTTTGTGTTGTGTAATACATGTGATGTGTGATTGGTTCATAAATGTCCCAAATGTTTGTCTAACACATAGTTAGCTAAGGCATCAGTCAATGTATTTAGACATCTAGGAATGTGTTGATATTTGATATAATCAAAATAACATTCCAAGAGGCGAATTCGTAAATATACCCATAATAAAGTAGGATTTCGGATAGCATAGACATTACTTAACTGTAGTACTACTAGCTAGGAATCGAGTCGTATAACCAGATGGCGGATATCAAGAAAAATAGCATCAATCAACAATTCGATGACGGTGCTATATTTTGCGATATTATTGGTTGCACGACCGAGGCACACAACTCGTAGACTGATAAGTTCATTTGTAGGTACGTAGATTTCCCATGCAGCAGAAGCAAGGTTCTGAGCACTACGACTAGCACCATCAGTGAATCCAATGTGGGGTAGCGAAGACTCCAACATCTGGAAACCAAGCACAGTGCAAGATAATTGGTCGAGGGAAGAGACCAAATAACGAAAAATCATACTAAAGTAACACACAAAAAGTATGATACAATAAAATACAAGCACTCATGCACATGTGATCTTAAGCATAGTACTTCTTTAAGTACAACCCATTTCTGGGTTCACTCAAAGGGATACCATCATAGTCCACCAACTTGTAAGCTCCTTTCTCCAACACTCGTCTGATATTATAAGGACCTCGCCACATAGCTTCAAATTTTTCAACTCCTAGCATATCCCAATCTTGTTCGTAAAGGAGAACCAGATCACCTTCAGAGAAAATGCGTGGCTTAACATGTTTTTCGTATTAGGCTTTGACGTGTTTCTTCTAGGCTTCTATAACTAGGGTGGCATCATGACAGGTTTCATCTAATTGCATGAGATACAACAGATGCTCTTCTTCGGTAGAAGTGTTTGGGAGAAGTTCAACAACTAGTTTTAGGGAAGGTATCTCACATTCAATCGGCAAAATGACTTCTAGACCATAGACTAATTGGAACAGTGTAAAGCAGGTAGTAGACTTAACGGATGTCCGGTAAGCCCACAATGCTGAAAATAACATCATGTGCCAACTCATTTTGTGAATCCTTATCATTCGTCGAAGCATGGTAATGAGGACTTTGTTTATTGCTTCAACTTGGTTGTTGGCTTATGGGTAATAGGGTGTTGAGTTTTCATGGCGAAGACCCAACTTTTCAATGAGTTCAGACATCATGAAGTTTCTAAAGTGGTTACCGTGATCAATAACGATAGCTTGAGGAACACCAAACCGAGCAATGATGTGATTGAATATGAACAATGCTGCATTATTTCTGGTATTGTCGAATGTTGGCATATCCTCGGCCCATTTCGTAAAATAATCTACGACTACAATAATGTATCCATGCCCCCCGGCCGAGTGAGGGTGACATGTCATGAAATCGATACCCCATTTTGCAAAAGGACCAATGGAGACCACAAGGTGTAGAGGAGTAGGGTGTGATCATATTTTATTGTTGTAGGTTTGGCAAGCGTGGCATTTTTGGAGAGCGATTATACAATTGTTGAAAAAAGAAGGCCAAAAATACACCGCTCGTAAGATATTTTGGGCAGTAGCATACCCATACATGTGACCACCACATGCTCTAGAATGGAATTCATTCAGAGCTTTCTCAGCTTTTTCAAACGTGAGGCAGCGTCAAAAAACGGAGTCAATCCCACGACGATAAAGAGTATCACCGAGGATAATATACTCATGGGCTTGGTAGCATATTCGATGACGGTCAGTGCTAGAGAAATTGGGCTAGAAAGTTTGGGTCTAGAGATATATGATGATATATCCATACCAAAGGTCATCGGAACTGATCAAGAAAAGGGATTCATTGGGTAATGAATCCTCTGCTACATTTTCTGTCTCAGAGCAAGGAAGGTCGCATATCAACTCGGCAAACACCAAGGATTTCTTGGACTTAGAGAGTTCAAATTCTAAGTCAAACTCCTAGAGTATTACGATCCATTTGGAGTATTTTCCCCCTAGCAATTGGTGTGTAATAATGTGTTGCATAGGGTTGCAGTTGGAAATCATCGTAGTCTTGCATAAAAGGATATAGTGTCGGAAACATTGAGCAGCTTGGACGATGGCCAAGGCCAGTTTTCAACATGTAAATACTTGGTTTTGGTAGTCTTGAGACTCTGACTCAAGTAATAAATGACATGTTCATCATGAGAATCATCCTCCTAGACTAGAACCATAGCGATGGTATAGTCCAAGGCTGCGAGGTAAAGGAAATAATCCCGACTGTAATAAGGTGGGAAGAGTAGTGGGGTGCAATTTAAAGATAATTTCAAAGGTTCGAAAGCTTTATCGATAGTGGTATCCCATACGAACTTGGAACCTTTCTTGAGCAATCGAGTAAATCCAAGAGTTAGCTCAGCATAGTTCGGGATGAAACAACGGAGAAAGTTTGCCTTCCCTTGCAAACTTTGTAGCTGACGAAGTGAGGAAGGAGGAGGAAGATTGAGAAACACCTCAACCTTCAAAGGATCTACCCTAATCCCTTGACATGAAACAATAAAGCCCAGAAGTCGGTCAGATTCTACACAAAAAACACATTTGTGGGGATTCAAGCGTATATGGTAAAACCGACATCGAAGGAAAATGGCGCGGAGGTGTGTTGGATGATCTACACAGCGCATGGAATGAGATGGTAAGTCATAGAGATATGGCTGAACAATGTGCTTTATATCATGAAAGGTGTAAGACATAGCATGTTGAAAAGTTGCACTGGCATTCTTTAAACCGAAAGGAAGTTTTTGGTAGGCGAAAGTGCCCCAAGGAAAAATAAAAGAAATCTTGTGTTGATCCGCGGGTATGATATTGATTTGATTATATCCAAAGAAACCATCCATCATAGAGAAGATTTCACTTCTGGCACAATCGTCGACGATCTGGTCAACGAAGGGGATAGGAAAGTTGTCTTTAGGACAAGCTTTATTAATGTCTCTATAATCAACACACACGCAGATCGTACCTTGTTTCTTGTTAATCAGAACACGATTGGAAACCCAGTCAGTTAGAGCCACAGGGTAAATAAATCCATCTTTGAGAAGTTTCTCAACTTCAAGCTTGATAGCGGCTGCTTTACGTGGGTGGACCAAACGAAGTCATTGTCGAACGGGTTTACTGCCCAGGTATGTCTTAATTTAGTGTACAACAATGTCGGGGTCAATACCCAGCATTTCTTCATAGCTCCATGCGAAGACGTCACAAAATTCTTGGAAAAGAGACTTGTAGGTGACAACTTTGTTATGGGAACACAAAGCTCTGATGTGCACATTTTCAACAACTCCAGGTTTTATGGATATGTCAAGGGGGATGGTGGGTTATATATTACTTAAGTTCTCTTCGTAGAACATATCATGTGTAGACTCAGGAATGGTAGAAATTACAACGGTCGACGGGGTCGAAATCCATTGGTAACCCTCAATGGTGTTTTGTTCCAAGAAGAGGATGGAATGATGATTTCCATCTAATCTAGGTGGATATTGGTGGCCACCCACCTTTTCCAAATAGCACAAAACAATTTTCTGACAATTTTGGCAATTTACTATTTTTAGCAGGTTTTAACTTCTGGGGCCATTTTGAGGTCCCGAATGAAGGTTTTTCGAGATCGAGGTTCTCAATGATATATGAAGGCATAATTGAGCCCCCAAAATGAATCTCCTCAATGATACCTTTCCAACGAGCTATCACACGCCTAAAATGGAGATCATATGCAAAAGTTACGATCTCGGGAAGTTGATGTACTCACTTACCCAAATGGGTCCCCCATGACTTTTGGTGCTTCATCTCCTAGGGTTAGGTTTTTGGATGTCTAAGGTTTTTGGTATTCCTGCTTATTGTAAAAATTCCTTCAGAGCCTCATTGTAATCATCTTCTTGCGAATGCGAGTAGCCGTCACATCTCTTCTCAGAGATAAGCTGCCACCATTCTAGCAAGTCTTTCACTCTATATTTTTGCAGTCTCTGTACATTTCTTTCATTAATAGAAATCATGTATTACTGTATCTGTGTGTTTATGGTTGCATCTCTAATACATTTCTATTATATTATTGAATATCTGTGATATCTCTGTGCATTTCTTTATTATATCTCCGATCTCATTTCGTGTCGAAAATCATTTGGATCAGTGGTATCAGAGTAGGCTGCTCTTGATCATTTTTTCAGTGCATGTCCCCAACGAGGTCCGAGTATAGCAAGTTGGGTCTCGATCTTGTCTCTCTTGAATACAATCGCTCTTGCACACCCAAGAAACCCTCAATGGTGGAATAAAATAAAAACGACGGAGCGGACGATCTTATCAATCTGTTGCTTGAGCAAGCTCTCACGCGACAGAGGGATGAAATGATGGATAATCTTTCCCACATCCTTCAATGCCTACCAATAGCATCAGGTGCACCTTCATCAAGCAACCACTTTGGAGGCACCTCGCCTTTCAAGGTACAAGTTAATTTTCATATTCCTGTATTTGAAGGACAGATAGATGCAGAAACCCTAGAAAAATGGTTAGCTTTGCTAGAAGGTTATTTCTCTGTCCACAATTTTTTCGACAAAGAAAAGATCACCTTTGCACTCCTTAAAGCTCTTCCTCATGTCAAACATTGGTGGGAAACTTACTGGGAGCAAAGTTCCACAGAGGAGTCTGGAATATATGGGGTTGATCCC
>JASDQU010374919.1:70567-92547 GCA_032191745.1 Picea mariana | reverse complement strand
TTTTTTTTTAATTTCTATTCAATTTTTAACTATGTTGCATGCATTTTTGAAACGTGGGTACACAGGTACAAGTATCAGATATTGTTAGAAGCTTAGCTCAAATTTGAAGGAAGCCTTTAGTAGTGGTCATGTATTTAATCCTTATAAATTTGCTCACATCTCTATGCTCATATTCAAATGTACATAGATTGTGTTTATGTGACATTAAATCAATCATCTACTAATTATTGTTAGAAGCTTAGCTCAAATTTGAAGGAAGCCTCTAGTAGTGGTCATGTATTTAATCCTTATAAATTTGCTCACATCTCTATGTTCATGTTCAGATATACATAGATTGTGTTTATGTGACATTAAATCAGTCGTCTATTAACTATGCAAGACTATACATAATATATATTTAGTTTCAAAATATGTTTTAGAAATTTGACATACAACTTCATCCCACTTTATGAGTTTGTTAAAACAATTATTGCTAATAGTGTCATTGCCAAAGTCCATTGTTGCTCCCAAGAGTGGTTAGTACTTAGGGGCCTCTACATTTTTTTAGATGGTAATCATTACTTATTTCTCATGTGAATGAATTGGTTGTTTCTACTAACATCAAACTTTCAGTCCTTGATATTTTGATTTTGATAGTGTTTATGATCCTAAATTGCTATGCTTATCAATAGGAATAATGTTAGCTAGCGATAAACATTTAGGACATGAATTAGAGTTGTTCAATATCTTATTACTAGTGTAGAAAGAGCCATATTTAATCACATAAGGACATTGGTAGCCTATATTTTGAATGTGAACAAATCTAAATAGCTAAAACGAGCAAACCCTCTCAACTCATATAACCTTGAAAATTTCAAGAATAACATGATTGATAGATTCAATAGATTTTTTTTTATTTCTGATGTTGTTTTGGCATGAACAACAACAATGATTCAATGGATGTTTTCGCACTTTTACTTCTAGTATTCTAGCCCAAAATGGTGAAGAGATTGTAGAAGCTCCTCGCTTGTCAAGGAGCTTCTTGAAGCTCCTAAACAGATAGAGAGATTCTACAAGCTCTTGAAAAAACGAAGCACCAATCAAGCTCTCGTAAAGTTCTCAAGCACCCAAAGAGGCTCCCAACAAAAGGGGAGTGTTTCCAACAAGCTCCAAAGCTCCTAAAAGTGAAGAGTCATCAGGTACAGGGTCCCCAACTCCTAGGAGTGATCCTCGTGTTATAAATGTTATACAAATAATTATTAGCATTACTATTATTATTTTTCCAAGAAAAAAAACGTAATTCCATTCATAATTTGAATGAATAATTACATTCTTGATGTGCTCATAGCACTTCGTCAAATAGACAATTTCTAAAATATCTGTTACTTCTTAAGCTCAAGATTATCTAAAAAAAACTCATAGTCTCTCTGAAAATATACTTCCTAATCATAAAATCTCCCACATATCTAACCTATAAGAGTGCCATGTCCAGTTTCCTGGACTTCATACAAGACTTAAGAAAATACATGTGGATTTCTCTAAGGAAAAATTAAATCATAGTAATTGCCCTATAAAGCTACAACATCATAAAGGAATCCAGGTTAAAGCATGAGAAGAAATGGGGAGAACATCATTTAGTGTTTCATATAGTTGTATAATTCCTTCCACCACCTATTGTGCCTTTTTTATTGTACATTTTCAACTTTGTTCAATTCTCGGTAAATATGTGTGAAATAATTGCTTTGAAAAAGACCAAATATTTCTTTCAAATGGTCTGTGAGAAGTTGAAGAGTCATTTTGTCAAATAGACAATATCTAAAATATCTGCTACTTCTTAAGCTCAATATTATCTAAAAAAAACTCATAGTCTATCTAAAAATATACTTTTTAATCATAAATGCTCCCTAATATCTAACCTATAAGAGTGTCATGTCTAGTTTCACGAACTTTATACAAGACTTTAAAAAGTACATGTGGATATCTCCAAGGGAAAACTAAATCATAGTAATTTCCCTATAAATCTAGAGCATCATAAAGGACTTTAGGTTAAAGCATGAGAAGAAATGGATAAATCATTATCTAGTGTTTCCTCCAATTGTATAATTCTTCCCACCGCCTATTGTGCCTCCTTTGATTGTCCATTTGCAACCTTGCTCATTTCTCTATAAACATGTGTGAAATAAATGCTTTGACAAAGACCATAGATTTCTTTCAAATGATCTACAAGACGTCTAAGAGTCAAATTCTGAATCTGGCTAGGACCTCTCATCCAATTGATTACAAGTAAAGACTCTCCAAATATCCCTTTCTCATTTGTTAATTTTAAAAGACATCATAAAGTTGAGAGTTATGTTGAATTATTAGATCATGTACCCTAACTTGCTTTGAATTTAATAAAATGCTCATCTGTAAGGAATAATATTCTTGCGCCACTACTGAAATATAAGGACCATGTTTGGCCCCATCAAAGAAAACCCATGTAAATGTCTTGCCTACAAACATATCCATAATTGGCCTTGGCATTCTATCCTTCAGTACTTCCTTACAACCTTAAAATATACCATAGACTTGCTAGTACACTTGAAAGGTTGGCTTCTAGATGTCATTAAATAAGATATCATTATGGGAATGCCATATTCCCCACAATACTAAACAACAAAGTGCTTTAAAATCTTTTAACTCCTTTCTAAACCATTTTCCTAGACATTGCTTAATGGATGTACCATTCCACACATTAGAGATACCAGTAAGATTCCCAACATCCTTCAAAATTTGTCCAGTGTAAGGATAATGAATCATTAAATGACCAATATCTTCCTTAACATCCCTACAGGAATAACATAGATAAAAGCCACGCTTGCCCCTTTTTTGAATCATATCCCTTGTTAATAACCAATTTTTAAGTGCCAACCATAAGAATATCTTGGTTTTTTGGGGAGCCTTTGTTTTTCAAACTTTTTTCCACCATCGGGCCTCTACTTCTACATCACCTAAAATCAATATTGTGTATCCAAGAATAGAAAAATACATCTCTAATGCCTTGTCTTCTTCTTGACAACTTCCAGTAATACTTGGGATTAATGATCCCAAGAAAGACTCAAGATTTTCTTTAGTTATCAACCAAGGGATGTAAACTTTCAAAAATGCCTTCATTTCATGTGCATTTTATATAGCCTTCAATATTAGGGTTGTTATTGTTGAATGGTTTGTTTTGGGGTTCTTTCCATTATTCAAACTTACTTATTCCTACATGTGTTCCTATTCACATGCAATCTAAATAACGTTGAATATTTTCCTTGCAACACCTTACTGCAGAGTGAGCAAACAAAAGAAAGAAATGCAAGAGATAAATAAAACTAGCAATCACTTCATTGATAAAAAACCTTGCAAAACTAAAACTATCTAAGCACTCGACAGGAAATGAAACTCATAAAATGGAAACCTACTTTTTCAGGCTTGTAGAGTTGAAATTGCAAAAATAAAACTATGTAAGCACTCGAAATGAAATGAAACTCGCAAAATGGAAACCTACTTTAGCATGCTTGTGGAGTTGAAATTGCAGAAATAAACCTATCTAGTCAATCACACTTGTAGAATGAAATTGAAAAAATAAACCTATTTAATTAATTGCACTTGCTGAATAAAAACTGCATATAAATGATTTTCCAAATGATGTATCACTAACATATATACTTTTAGTTGTGTTGCTAGAGTGGGCCCTTGCTCTTGCAGCCTTGATAAATAATATCTAACTTAGAAAAGAAGACAGAAAATTTCTAGTAATGACAAAACGATTATTTTTCTATTGTCGGAGCAAGCAAACCCAAGTGGTTCTCATGTATTTGTTTAATACAATCTTTTGAAAGTATGAAACTATTTTTGGCTATTGCCTTATCTATTAGGAATACAACTAATTGACAAACAAAAATGGTTTCCTCTTCTTGAAAACATTCTTTCCCAAAAATGAGGGAATCGTAGAGAGGTTTCATCATAGAACAATGATAGTGGCCCAACAATGTCTTTGTAAAAGTTCTACAATCTTTATAATTCATTGTTGGGCTTTAGGAGCAGTTGAGACTTGAGGTTCCACTTTTCTACTATGAATTTCGTTAGTAACCACAAACTCATCAACATGACCAAAACCTTGTAGCAATTTATCTTTATGTTGCTAAGTTACTGTAGGATAGTGGAAAGAACTTAGAATTTCCTAAGCTCTAATTATGTCCCACAAAAATTAATAGTGTTTCAACCAGTTCCTACAGTCAAAGCTACTAGCAATCCTCCCCATGTGAATTCATGGAACATGTTCTTAAATTGATCAAAACTTTATCTATAACTCATGAAAACCAAGCATTAAATTGTGCTCTCCAAAAGGATGACAATAATGCATGAAAGAAGGTTAAGAGGGGGGGGGTTGGGCAATCAACTAAGAAATTAATGGAAAAATAGATGAGCAAAATTCTGGAAATTATTTAGTTCATAAGTGCCCATGCCAATGAGTCAACCTTATCCTTAATACTTATGTGACTCTTTCTTAACTCTGCTATCAGCATATTCCATCTATCTTTTGTTTTCTTCTCTAACTCAAGTGACTCTATTGATCTCCATCCTTGTGACCAAATAGAAGTTGTGAAAATATCATTTACTTAATTTAAATAATACAAACCTTAACCTTGTAAGTGTCCTATGTACTCTAAAGGTAATAAGACTACATTTCCACACCCCACAATAGAATAATCTCCCAGTGTAACCTGGGTCCTACTACCAACCCTCCATGATATATTATTTCTAATAATAACAAATTCCAAAGTTAAAGCTTTCCACTGATTTAACATGTATCAAGGGGCGATATACTATTCTTCAATAAGTCTCCTCCAAATAATGTCTCTAGTTAACAAATTCCACAAACTTTTTGCAGCAAGTGATTTCCCAAATATATGTATGTGCTTTAAACCACATCCTCCCAGATACTTTAGCTTAGAAATATCTACTCATTTATCCAAATGAATCCCTTTTGTATCGTGTTTTCCTCCCCATAACAAATTGTAACATACTTTCATAAATCTTTCCAATACTCCCTTCGAAATGAAGGAAAGTGAATGCCAATACATGAGAATTTCTTCCATAATAAACTTGACCAAAGTTAATATTCCACCCCTTGATATCCATGTAGTGTCTGTTAACCATGAGACTAGAAACACAACTAGGTATACAAATAATATAATAGTAGAAAACCAAATACAAGAGACAAATAATATGAAATATGCAAAATATATCATTGTATTATGATAATCACAAAAAGAAAGCAATGTTCACTTGCCTCTTAAGGTGGGGTGACCTTTCACTAAGCAAGGATCTAAATACAACAAGACAAGACAAAACATTTCATAGCATCATGTTCTCTTTAAATAGATTATCAATAGAAAAACCTTATATACTCATGGTCCATCATTAATGGGTACCAACTACCTAGTGGGCCTTAAAAAGTGGATCTTTTACATTAAATAACTATCCATTATTATCTATTGGGCCTTATTAAAAAAGATAGTTGCATACATCAATTGACTAACTGCTAGGTATCCTAAAGTAGGGGGGTTACGGTAGGACCCTAACATGCCATCCCATTTAAAAAGAAGCATTGTCCTTGAGGTTGGAGGTGAGGAAATTGTTGTAGGTTTTCTACTAGTTTCCATGTGTCATCTTCAGGCGACATATATTTCCACTAGATCAGTAATTCTCAAATTGTGCATTGGCACAATTGATGCTCTTTGGTATCCAATACTACTCCTAGCTAGACCCAAATGGATCCTTCTTCATCAACTTCTAGTAAGTTGCTTTGCACCTTTCACTTCAATCCCACAACCTTTTTTAGACATGAAACGTGAAAGAAGGGATCAATCTTGGAGTGGGCTAGAAGAGTTATCTTGTAGGCTAGTTGTACAATGCTTTGAATGATCTTGTAGGATCCATATAACTTTGGTGCTAATTTATGGGGTATTTTTTCTTTAAGTGATGTTTGTTTATAGGGTTGTAGGTGAGGAAACACCTAATCCCCTTCTACAAAAGAGAATCCAGAGTGATGTTGGTTTGCTTATTGTTTCATTATTTTTTTAGCCATAACCAACTTGTCCTTAAGTATGCGGAGAATGGCTTCTTTGGTGTGAGGTGAATTATCCACTAAACCTTGGAGGTCCCTAGTAAATAGGAAGCCATTGAAAAGGATTTTTGTCCATATATAGCTTCACATTATGTCATCTTGGTAGCTCCATGATAAGTGGTATTGTACCACCATTATGCAAGGGGAAGCCATTGTTCCCATCGGTGTGGTTTTTCATAAGTGATTTTCTTTTTGTTTCATTACATTTTTAGCCATAACCAACTTGTCCTTAAGTATGCGGAGAATGGCTTCTTTGGTGTGAGGTGAATTGTCCACTAAACCTTGGAGGTCCCTAGTAAATAGGAAGCCATTGACAAGGGGTTTTGGCCATAGATAGCTTCACGTGATGTCATGTTGCTAGATCCATGATAAGTGGTATCGTACCACCATTATGAAAGGTGAAGCCATTATGCCCATTGGTGTGATTTATTATAAGTAAATCATCATAAATAGGTTTCTAAGAACTTATTGACCACTTTGGTTTGACCATCTTCTTGGGAATGATCTATAGTGCTCATGTTCAACTGGGTACCCTGAAGTTTAAACAACTCCTACCAAAATTTGCTAGTGAATGTAGGGTCCCAATCCAATACAATGGAAGTGGGCATTCCATGTAACTTAAAAATTTGATCCATGAAGACTTGGGAAAATTAAGGAGAGGGTAAATAGGTGTGATAAGGCACAAAAATGAGATTATTTGGAAAGACATCGACTACCACCATGATCACTAATTTGTTACCATCTCTTAAGATTCCCACTATAAAATCCATAGAGATGCCAGTCCATAAATGTGTTTGGAACAATAATGGTTGTAATGCCATTGACATGTTCATTTTCTCACCCTTGTTTCATTGGAAAGTGTCATAGGTTGCTACAAAATCCTGGATGTATGTTTTCATGCCTTCTAGAAAAAATGAGCACTTAGCCTGGATAAAGCATCAACTACCGCATTTACTTTACCCTTCTTATAGATAATCTGATAATCATACCCTAGCATCTTGGTGACACACTTATGTTGATTTGGTGATGATAACCTTTGTTATATAAAATATTTCATACTATTATGTTCAGTATTGATTTGGGAACATCACCCAATGAGATATGAGCACCAGGTCCCCACTACATGAAGGATGGCCATCATCTCTTTCTCATATGTGGATTTACCTAAATTGTAGTCACATAATTGCTTACCAGTGAATGCCAAGGGATGCCCTTCTTGCATCAACCAGAATGATGGAGGTGATGTTTCCTAGGTGATGACTCGACAACGAAAATCATAGGATGAGGAAAAGTCAAGTTGCAACTCCATGGTGTGTTGCACATCCCAAGTTTGGACATTAATTTGATTTATGTAAACAAAATGGAGAATGAATGGGTAAAAACAATCTTTGATAAAGAAAGTTACAGGATGGTTTGAGGAGAAATGGTGTTGCTAAAGGGAGTTTGGTTTGGAAATATGTATAAGCTACAAGGAAGAGCTATTAGTGATGGGTGCAATAGTTCCATTGTTCATGAGATTGGAGCTAAAGAAGAAAAAACTCCTATAGTCTCTGGAGAAAAGACTATGTTGCAGCATCAAATACTGGGGAATATCAGAGAGAAGGGCCTTCGACTGCTAAATGATAACGGTATGGTTGTGTTAACACAAGGATATACATACTGTTTCTTAAGAATCAGATAGAAATTGAGGTTTACCCTCAAGAGCATTATGGTGTAAATCATGTGGTATTTTTCCCATGATTTCCACAGGGAAAATGAAAAGATTGGAGGCCTAAGCAGCTCAAGCACCCTCTCTCCACCTATCACATCTCCCTTCCTGGTACCTCCTCTCTCCTCCCAACACTTGTCCCACTCACATTCCACTCTCCCTTACACGTCACCTCCTCCCCACCTATTACCTCCCTCATTCCTCTACCACCTCTGCCTTTCCCTTGCCAACGCAACCTCATCCCAGCCTCTGCTCCCCCAATCGCTTCCTTCCACATAGTCATCGCTCACTCATTGGGACATGTGATTTTCCGCTAAGCACCTCGCTCCACATCACCCCTGTGCATACGCTATCAGACTACCACCTGCAAATCTCGCATTGGTCACAGACAAAGACCATTCTTGGTCTCGAGGCATCAGGATGGACTCGCAGAAGTCATTGGCACCGTTTGAGAACAGTTATGGGTGTCAGGCCCAATCCTAATCCCAATGAAGATAGTTATTGAATATTGTGGGCAGTAGTTGAGACCTTGCCTCATCCCATAAATGGAAAACATTGCAGAGAGAAGCCATGAAGGCACACTTACGATATGAATCTTCCTTATGGGAAATTTTTCCTGTAAAGCACATAACTATGCCTGGCTCATGTCTGACATAATGAAGTCTGCACAACTTGACAGAGTGGGCGCCGAATGAAGGCTTTGAAAGCAGTGATCTGATCACATTCCTGGTGGTTGCATCATTTTAGTATATATAGGTAGTTTTTATATTTTGTTAAGGTCGAATGGTTGAGCTAGGCTCCCTTCTATTGTAATATTTTGATTGAGAACAACTGGTTCTTTGGTTATGTATTTGTTTTTGAGACATCTTGGTTAATCTAAGTCAGCTTTCTTACTCCATCTTATTTGCCTCTAATATTGAGAGAGTTCATGTTTGATTGATTCACATGGATTGTTGTAACTGCATTATGATAAATGTTTGATTATAGTATTATTATGATTTCTTTAAGCTTCCTTGAAATTTGAATCCAAGAGGACCTTGTGTTTAAGTTTTTCCTCCTTAGGCTGCTAGAAAATCTTATGTTCATAGCATACCTCTACACCTTTCTCACTAAATATTCCTCCTACTCACCCTTACTCCAACTTACGAACTGAATTTGATTCAAGACCTCAATGGTTGGTGCATGTTAGTTCAGATTTTTGAGTTAGAACGCTATTATTATTGAGTTTTCTCCATTTGACCACTCAAAAATCAATTACCTATGACATATAATCTAATGGGTATTGCGCTTATCTTCAATGCAATTTGAAGGTGGCTTCTAGTGCTAACATTTCTGGCGTCGTTGGCGGGGAACAAATTGAAGACTTTTCCCTCGGATAGAACGACAAAGAAGCTGCGATTCTGAAGATGCATCAGATATTAGTACCATTGAATATTGCAACTTGCACCTGGAGACTCCACTGTTTCGGCTCCACCGTTTCAGTTTTGGCTCCTAAAGGCAGACACACGAGGTCCACTTCACTGCTGCCTCTCGCAACGTCTAAAGTTGACCTGGAGGAAATTATCAAAAAGGGAAAGACCGCTCAAAAAGGTATCTCCATTGTTGTACCAAGTTTTTCTGATAATTTGCATAATCCCTCTTTACAAACTCCAGTAGCTGCTTCTGATTCTCCTATTATACGAACTACGGGAGTTTCAAGAAATTTAAGTTTTGGGAGCTTTCCTGCCGATTTCTCCCCTCCTATTCTTGGTTTGGAAGGAGAGAGATTTTACACCCCTTTCTCCCTCGAAGTTGTGAAGTGGAAGGAGAGAGCTTTGGCCTTAGAATACATTCCTACTCCTCCTCATATTAGAGTTGTTGTAGTTGCATAAGGGGATACGTTTGTTCCCTCAAGCCCCTTGTCTTCACCTTCTAGGAATATTTTCCGAGTTTCACATAGCCCAACTCCATCCCCTCCGGGTTCTCCTCTAGTTCACATACAAATGGCAGGAGCTAATCCCCCCAAAACTAGAATGGAAGCTATAGTAGCTTCTAGGTATGCCCCTCTTGTCCAGCCTCAACCTTTGAATGCTCTGCCAGTGGATGGCTACCTTAAGCAGTTTCCCAAGTTCACAAGTGAGGGAGACCTAACTACAGAAGGACATATTGAAGCCTTTTATAGCTATATAGACAACCATGCCATTGAGAATGAAGATGTATGGATGAGGATTTTTTTTCATAGCCATGATGGTGAGGCTAGGAAGTGGTTTAGGGATTTCCCCCCTGGATCTATCGTCGAGATTGAGGCTTTAGATGATGCTTTTTTGAGGCAATGGGGGACAAAAAGGACTTTTTGTATTATATCATAGAATTTGGATCCCTAAAGAGGAAAGAAGGGGAGTTTGTCTCTAATTTCTCTCAAAGATTCAACAAAATGTACAATAAGATCCCTCCTAAGATAAATCCTACAGAGACCTCTGCCAAAATCACCTATGCCAGTGCTTTTGTCCCTGATTTTTTCCTTTTACTAAGAGAAAGGATATTTTCCTCCTTAGCTCATATGCAAGATGCAGTCGTGGAGGTAGAATCTAACATAGTGGCATCTGATCAACTTAGAGGGAAGTTTGATAAGGATAGGAGAAAGAGTAGAACTGAAGCCTCAACCTCGGATTCCTCTATTGTCGACCCCCAAGTTGATGAACTTACCAAATTAGTAAAATATTTTTCTGTTGAGAGGGAAAAGTTAAACTTTGAGGGAAAATAGACCTATAGAAATACACAAAATGTTGATAACAGAGGTGGTTTTAGGAGACCTAATACTTCTCCTTAGACTCTTACAAGAGTTCCCAGAAATAGAGGAAGGGATGACCAAAATATCCAAACTCCCTTACAAAACAACCTTTTGGCTGACGAGGAAGGAGAAGATGAAGAAGATGATCCTAAGATCCATTGCTTAGGTGACACCCCTCCATCCCCTCACTTAACACAATCTACATATGGGAAGTCCTTAATGGATCATCAAATAAATGAATTAAGGGAGAGAAGGCAAAAGAGAATCCTAGTAGATATGATCTGAGATCTAAAAATAAAGGGGAAAAGACTAATGCTTCTGATCAACCCACAAAAACAGAAAAATCTGCCAAGGCTGGGACAGTTGGTAGCAAAGACAAATTGGCTCAAAGCCCCCCAATTTTAGTTGAGGATCCTATCCCAGAAGTCAAGGAGATCCTGAAATTTCCACCTTCCTTCAGTTATGAAAATGAGATCCAAAAAATCAAAATCCCTGTGCCATTTTCGGAACTGATAAAAATTGAAGAAGTTAAAAAACGTCTTTCCAAAATGTTGTTGTCTGAATCCTACTCAAATACCACTAACTCAATTAATCTTCAAGATGAAAACCCAGCGGTCATGTTAGGTCCTTTGATAGAAGATAAAGATGATTCATCCCCTCCCTTTTATACATCACTAAACATACATGATAAGGTGATGCATAATTGTTTGATGGACTCAGGGACATCTCACAATCTCATGCACAAAGCAGTCATGGATGAACTTGGATTAGAGATCACAAAAGCCTATCGTGACTTATATTCTTTTGACTCTAGGAAAGTGAAGTGTCTTGGGGTCATCAAAGATCTAGTTGGGACCTTGTTTCAGTTGCCCATGAAAAGTGTTGTCATGGACATTGTAGTGGTTGATGTTCCCCCCAAGTTTGGCATGTTATTGTCAAGATCTTGGATAAAACAACTTGGGGGAACTTTGCAGATGGACCTCACATATGCCACCATTCCTATGTTTAGGGATGAGCATAGAAGACTTTATAGGGAAGCTCAGTTGGCCTACATAATTAGTGATGAAATAGACCCCACCAACCATCATACTTTTTCTATTGACACTGATTTGGGATCCAGCCTATTGCAACTCACTAATACTCCTAAACGTTCTCTTGAAATCAGAAAACAATCCATTACTCTTTGTGAAATCCCTCCTCCAACTACCTCTGTTTGGAAGATGTTCTTTCATGGAGCCTCTTCTAAGGAAGGTGTTGGTGCTGGAATGGTCTTTGTTTCACCTTGTCAAGAGACTATACCTTTGTCCTACAAGCTAGAATTTTAAGCTACAAATAATGTGGCAGAGTATGAAGCTCTTGTTTTGGGTTTAAGGGATGCAAAAGACATGGGTATTTAAGATCTATCAGTATTTGGGGATGCAGAACTAATTGTTCATCAGATCAAAAATATTTATCAAGTCAAGCACCCTAGGCTTAAGACTTACAGAAATGAACTATGGGACCTAGTTGACAATTTCTTCCTAGCTTTCAACATTTCATTTATCCCAAGAGAGGAGAATACCATCGCTGATTCTTTGGCTATTTTAGCAAGCCATTTCAGATTTGCATTGCCACCTAAACTCAAGTGTGATGTAGGCATGAAATATAGACCCTCTGTACCTGACAATATCAAGCATTGGAAGGTGTTTGAGGATGATAATGAAATCAGAAATTTTCTTGAGTCTCTTGATGAGTTCTTTGTATTACATATTGATCAGGATCATGATTCTGAAAGTAGCCCTCATGATGATGTATTTTTAAATAAAATTGTTAATCACCATATTGTTCAGTTGCCTAGCAACCACATTCCGAAGGGACTAGTTCATTTGGAAAGGTTGTTTGATGGGAATGATGTGGCAGTAAAGTTTAGAGGTTCAGTTGATGATGTTGAAGTAGCTGAGTACAATATTGGTACAGAGAAGGATCCCAAATTTGTCAAGTTGTCAAGCAGCTTGTCAAGAGAGCAAAGGGTTGAATATGTTGAGTTGTTAAAGGAGTTTTCTAATGTGTTTTCCTGGACATATGAAGATCTCAGGACATATGACACAAGTATCATTGATCACAAGATCCCATTGAAGGAAGAGTCCAAGCCATTTAGGTAGAAGTTGAGACAAATAAATCCTATGTTGCTGCCCATTATAGAGAAAGAGGTTTAAAAGATTTTGGATGCCCAGATTATCATTCCTTTGAGGTATTCTGAATGGGTGGCCAACTTGGTCCAAATAAGAAAGAAGAATGGAGAAATTAGACTTTGTGTGGATTTCTGAAATCTGAAAAAAAGCGCTAAAAAAGATAATTACCCCTTGCCCAAGATGGAACACATATTACAAAGGGTGACAGGGGCATCCAGGATGTCTATTATCGATGGCTTTTCTGGCTACAATCAAGTCTTTGTCTTACATGAAGACAAAGACAAGACAACCTTCACCACTCCTTGGGGTACATTCATGTATGCTAAGATGTCCTTTGGATTGATGAACACAGGAGCAACCTTTCAGCGAGCCGTGGACATAGCTTTTATTGGAGAAAAGGACAAGTTTTTGGTCATTTATTTGGATGACATAATAGTGTTCTCACAATCTGATAAAGAACATTATGATCATCTGAGAAGAGTCTTCTTGAAATGCAAAAAATTTGGTCTCTATTTAAATCCCAAGAAGCCATTATTTGCCATGAAAAAGAGGAAATTGTTGGGGCACATTGTGTCAGCTGAGGGGGTAAATATTGATCCAAGAAGGGTAGAAGCTATCCAAGCTTTGTCACTCCCTAGATCCAAGAAAGAAGTTCAGTCTTTTTGGGGGAAAATTAATTTTCTGAGAAGGTTTGTTTCAAATTTTGTTGAGTTGGTAAATTTTATCACAACCATGTTCAGGAAAGGAAATGAAATCAAATGGACCATTGAACCTCATAACTCTTTTGACCAAATAAAGAAGGCCTTGATTGAAGCACATGTGCTCATCGGTCCTGACTACTCCAAGGAGTTTCTGATTTTCTCTTTTGCTTCATTTAACACAGTAGCAGTTGTTTTATTGCAGAAAAATGTCAAGGGGTTAGAGCGGCCCATTTCCTTTTTCAGTAGGGCACTGATATATACTGAAATAAAGTATGACATCATGGAAAAATAGGCCTATGCTTTGGTTAAATCTCTCAAAGATTTCAGAGTTTATGTTCTACATTCAAAATTCATTGCATATGTCCCTTCAACTTTTGTGAAGGAGAGCCTCATTCAGCCTAACATAGACGGAAGAAGGAGAAAGTGGATTTCCAAGATCCTTGAATTTGATCTTGAAATAAAGCCCACCAAATTGGTTAAAGGCCAATGTTTAGCTAGGTTGTTGGCTGAATCTAATTACAAAGACTTGGGCATCAATCTCATCGACAGTTATTCAGAGAATAAGCAAGCTGAGTTGTCTGATGAAGATCCTCAAGTCACACCCCCATTGGCAGGATGCACTTGGTACAAGGACATTATAAGTTTCCTATAGAAGTTGCAGCCTCTTGATGGCATGGAAAAGAGCAAGGTAAGAGATTTAAAGATCAAATCAATTAAATATTGTCTAATTGATCAAGTCTTATATTGGAAAGACCCTTTAGGAGTGTTATTGAGGTGTATAGACCCACAAGAAGCCCAAAAGATCATGTATGATTTTCATGACAGGTTATGTGGGGGGCATCCCTTCTAGAGAACCACAACCTACAAGATTCTTAGGGCTGGATATTTTTGGCCTAGCTTATTCACTGATGTTTGTTTTAAAATCAGGGCTTGCGTTAAGTGTCAAAAGTTCTCTAGAAAGTTGCAGCTCAAGTCTTTTTCATTGAAGCCTGTGGTAGCTTCAGGAAATTTTCAACAATGGGGCCTAGATTTTATTGGGGAAATCCACCCTACTTCAAGTGGTCAGCATAGATGGATCTTGATTGCCATAGACTACTTTACTAAGTGGATAGAATCTATCCCCACAATAAATGCTTCCCACAAAGTAATCATTGGTTTTCTTAAGGATATTGTGGCAAGATTTGGTTGTCCAAATAGAATTATCATCGATAATTCTTCATCTTTTAAGGCTGAACCATTTATTAAGTTTTGTGAACAGTTTGGAATCACATTGATTCACCCTACTCCTTACTACCCCCAAGGTAATGGACTCGCAGAGTCCTCTAACAAGATCCTTATTAAGATCATCAAAAGACTATTATAGGACAACAAGAAGGCATGGGATTCAAACCTTAACTTTTCTTTATGGGCTGATAGAGTGACAACAAAGAGATCTCTTGGTGTCTCTCCTTTCTAGCTTGTGTATGGAGTTGAGGCCATATTTCCTTCTCATCTTTCCTTGCATGTGGAAAAATTATTCCAAGATTACCAGGGAGAACCAGATGATATGATTAAAAGAATACAACTGCTGGTAGAAGTACAACAGACTAGGGAGCAGCCATCGGACAAAGCACATGACCATCAACAGAAGATCAAGCAAGCTTTTGACAAAAGGGTCGACACAGAGGATTTCCAACTGGGAGATCTAGTACTTAAATGGGATGCACCTATGCAAGATAAAGGCAAGTACGGTAAATCTGAGGCCTTATGGATTGACCCCTTCAAAAATTTTGAAGTTTTTTCAAATAACACTTACAAGTTGCAGGATTTGGAGGATTTTGAAGTTTTTGCTAGCCCTATAAATGGGCATTTTCTGAAAAAAGTTCTTTACTTAAGCCATGAGTGGCTTCCCATGTCATTGTAAATATCATTTTTCTTTTATTTTGGTTTTTACAAGTGACTCCACAACCCAATACTAAGGCACTGAAACTACAAAAGGAGTTCTTAGAGCCTCGCAGGGAGGTCTCTATCCCCCATGGAGCCTATATATTAACACAAGGATATGGAGACTGTTTCTTAAGAATCAGACAGAAATTGAGGTTTACCCTCAAGAGCATTATGGTGTAAATCATGTGGCATTATGCCCATGATTTCCACAGGGAAAACAAAAATATTGGAGGCCTAAGAAGCTCAAGCACCCTCTCTCCACCTATCACATCTCCCTTCCCGATACCTCCTCTCACCTCCCGACATCTTTCCCACTCACATTCCACTCTCCCTTACACATCACCTCCTCCCCGCCTATCACACCTCCCTTGTTCCTCTGCCACCTATGCCTTTCCCTTGCCAACACAACCTCATCCCAGCCTCCACTCCCCCAATCGCTTCCTTCCACATGGTCGTCGCTCACTCGTTGGGCCATGTGATTTTTTGCTAAGCACCTTGCTCCACATCACCCCTATGCATATGCTATCAGACTTCCACCTGCAAAGCTCGCATTGGTCACAGACAAAGACTATTCATGGCCTTGAGGCGTCAGGATGGACTCGCGGAAGTCATTTGCACCGTCTAAGAACAGTTATGGGTGCCAGGCCCAGTCCTAATCCCAATGAAGACAGTTATTGAAGATTGTGGGTAGCATTTGAGACCTCGCCTCATCCCATAAATGGAAAACGTTGCAGAGAACAGGCATGAAGGCACACTTACGATCCAAAGCTTCCTTATGGGCAATTTTTCTTGTAAAGCACATAACTATGCCTAGCTCGCATCTGACATAATGAGGTATGCACAACCTGACAGAGAAGGGGTCGACTAAAGGCTTTGAAGGCAGTGATTTGATCACATTCCTAGTGGTTGCATCATTTTAGTATATATAAGCAGTTTTGATGTTTTGTTAAGGTCGAATGGTTGAGCTAGGCTCCTTGATATTGTAATATTTCGATTGAGAACAACTGGTTCTCTGGTTATGTATTTGTTTTTGAGAAATCTTGGTTAATCTAAGTCAGCTTTCTTACTCCATCTTATTTTCCTATGATACTGAGAGAGTTCATGTTTGATTGATTCACATGGATTGTTGTAAGTGCATTATGATAAATGTTTGATTATACTATTGTTATGATTTATTTCATCTTCCTTGAAATTTGAATCCAAGAGGAACTTGCGTTTAATTTTTTCCTCCTTAGGCTGTTGGAAAATATGATGTTAATAGCGGACCTCTACACCTTTCTCACTAAATCTTCCTCCTACTCATCCTTACTCCAACTTCTTGACTGAATTTGATTCAAGACCTCAATGGTTGGTGCATGCTAGTCCAAATTTCTGAGTTAGAACATTATTATTATTGAGTTTTCTCCATTTGACCACTCAAAACTCAATTACCTGTGACATATAAACTGATGGGTACTGGGTTTACCTTCAATGCAATCTGAAGGTTACTTCTAGTGCTAACAGGTTGAAGGTATGTCTAACTTCTCTCTAGATTTTTATTTCTGTGAAAATTGTGTATATGGGAAGTAGAATCGGGTAATATTCCCTTCTGTTGCATCGTGGTCAGAGGGAATTTTACAGTTGGTACACAGTGATGTGTTGGACCTGTGTCAATTCCATCACTGGAAAAATATGTGTACTATGTCTCATTTATATATGACTTCTCAAGGAATACTTGGATATTTTTCCTCGAGAAGAAATATAAAGTCTTTGATAGGTTTAAATATTTTAAGGTTGTTGTAGAGAATCAAATAGAGAAAAGAATTAATATGTTGAGGACAGATAATGGTGGATATTTTTGCGGAAATAAATTTTAAGAATTCTCTAAGAAGTGTGGTATATCAAGGAAAAATACTACTCCATATACACCTCAACATATTGGAGTTGCAGAAAGGATGAACAATACATTGATGGAAAAATCAAGGTGCATGATCGGTGGTACCGCTTTAGGACAAGAATTTAGGGCAGAGGCAGTAGGTACTTCATGTTACCCGATCAATTGATCACCCTTATTATCATTAGATGACAAGATTCCACATGAGGTATGGACTGGTCAGAAACCCTCTCTCACACATCTCAGGGTATTTGGTTGTGAGAACTATGTTCATGTTCCAAAGGAAAACAAGAGTAAGCTAGACAAAAAGTTGAAAAGTGTATCTTTATTGGGTATAAAGATGGTCTGAAAGGTTATAAGCTTGGAACCCATAAACTAAGAAGGTAGTGTATATTTGAGATGTGATATTTAGAGAAATCAAAGATGTTGTCAAATAGGAAGTCCTACCAAACAAGAAAAAACCAGAGAAAATAGAGTTTGAGTTAAAGGATGATGAAACAGACGCTACAAAAGAATGAGAATCGGAAGAAAAAGATCCTCTTACTCCAGTATTGAGGAGATCGGTTTGGGAAAGAAGGCAACCAGAAAGGTATGCTCCACCTGATTTTCATTCAAATTTTTCTTTGTCTATTACTAATGATGATCCTAGAATTGTTATGGAGGCAGTGAATTTAGAGGATGGAAAACTATGGGAAAAGGCCATGGTTGAAGAAATGGCATGCTTGGACAAGAATGAGGCTTGGGACCTAGTGGAGTTGTCAAATAGAAGAAAACCCATTGGCGGAAAATGAGTGTTTAAGAAGAAGTTGAATGCAGAAGGAAAAGTGGAGAAATACAAATCTCGGTTAGTAGGAAAAGGTTATTCCCAGGTAGAGGGAATTGACTTTGGTGAAATTTTTTCTCTTATTACCAAGTTAACTTATATTATATTACTTTTATCTTTTATTGTTGCGTTCGATTTTGAAGTAGAACAGATGGATGTGAAGACAACATTCCTACATGGGGATCTAGAAGAATAAATCTACATGAAGTAACCAGAAGAATTTTTTGTGAAGCAAAAGAAAGAGCCAGTATGGAAGTCAAAAAAGTCCATGTATTGGTTAAAGAAATCACCAAGGATGTGGTATCAAATATTTGATATTTATATGTTGGGACTTGGCTTCACAAGGAGCAAAGAGGATCACTTTGTTTATTTCAAATTAATCGGTGATCCTCGTATTTATTTGGTCTTGTATGTGGATGATATGTTGTTGATAAGAGACGACAAGGAGATTATCCCGGATGTGAAAACTCAATTGTACTCTAAATTTGACATGAAGGATATTGGTGCCAAAAATTTCATTTTGTGCATGGAAATTAAAAGAGATCGAGCAAACAAGAAACTATTACTAAATCAAAGGAAATGTGTCAAGACAATATTGCAGAGGTTTAATATGAAGGAATGTAAACCGGTAAGGGTTCCTATTTCTATAGGTGTAAAGTTATATGCATATTAGTGTCCAAATACACAGGAAGAGGAAGATGACATGTCCCGTGTTCCATATTCCAATGCAGTTGGAAGTTTGATGTATGCAATGGTTTTTACTAGACCGTACATTGCACATGCAATGGGAGTTTTGAGCAGGTATATGTCAAAACCAGGGAAGGAACATTGGACATCAGTAAAGAGGGTTTTCAAGTATTTGTGTGGCACTACTAGTTATGGATTGTGCTATCAAGGAAGACTAGGATGGACAAAGTGTTGGACACTCATGGCTTTGTGGATGTAGACTAGGCTGGATATTTGGATCAAAGAAGATCAACAAGTAGGTATGTTTTTAACCTTTTCAGAGGAGCAATCAGTTGGATGAGCAAAAGATAGTCCATAATGGCACTCTCAACTATAGAAGTTGAATACATGGAAACCACTCATGTAAGCAAGGAAGCAATATGGTTACAGATATTGTGTTCATGTATTGGGTTGGTACAAACAGTTGTAAGGATTTATTGTGATAGTTAGAGTGCAATCTTCCTAGCGAAGAACCTGACTTATCATTCAAATACAAATCATATTGATGTTCAATATCACTTTGTGAGAAACATTTTTGAAGAAAATAAGGTGTTGCTAATGAAGCTGGGCACTTTGAAGAATGTTGTAGATTCATTAACAAAATTTGTGAGCACTGAGAATTTCTCTTGGTGGAGATGATATATGGGCATTGTTTCCCTGGATTTTTGACTATGTAACCTTGTAACCCCATGTATGCAAAGAAAACAACAAGTGGGAGAATGTTGGGTGTGTGTTATATTCTTTGCACGAATAGATCTAGTGTCTACATTGTGTCGAGCATGTGGGGGGGTTAGAGGGGGGATCACTAGCCACCCCTTTCCTAGGGTGTCACAAGGGGGCAAATCCCCCCTGTCTATGGGGTTCAAGGGTATCCCCCCCCCCAAAAAAAAAAATGGCATTTTTTCAGCACATGGTTTTCGTCGATGGTTTTCTAATTCAAATTAAGGAATTAGGATTGCTGACTAATCCAGGTCAATGGATTAAGGGTTTGGAAGTCACGAGATCCTATATGTATATTGTATTATAAACAATGAAGATGATGAATAGAATAGGTGCAACTGTAAAAAGGTTTTTGGTTTTCTTGGTTTGGGTTTCCAGGGTAAAATATCTATGTAATGTGTGTGTGTGTTCCATTGAATCTTTTCTATTTTTATTGAGAATCTATTTGCAGTAATTAATTGTACAAGCTTAAAATCTAAAATCATACATATGTGTACCAATAACATAGCAATGCATGAATGGTATTCTCTTTCCACTTTAAATACTTATGCGATTTATTTCATTAACGGCAAGATTTGAAATAAACCAAAGCACTAACACATAACATTAAGTGAGAACAGAAATTGAGATTTGCATAATAAAAATATAAAATTTGATATATACAATGATATAGAATGACATACAAGTGAAAGAAGAGGAAAATAACTCAAAGCAAAGAAATATTAATATGAAAAAAACAACCTTCTTTATTCAATATTTCTTCATCAATACATTAGAATGATTGCAAACAAAAAAAATTGCACTGACAAAGCTGCAACAAGCTTCTATGAATGCTTTTTGGACATTGTTATTAGTCTCAACAACCAAAAAACCGATTAGACAAGCTAATGGTGGAAACAATAAATAATTTTGCTTAAGTGAACAACAATAAGATATACCTTATGAAAAAAAAAGATTAAAGTTTGACCTCCCATTTTTTCATTTAAAAAAGAACTCATGTTATCAACAAAACTATTAGACCTTGGTAATTCTTAGTGCATTGATAAGGAATTACTTTTAAAAATGAGAAAATTTCTTTAAGAATGTCATAGTGAGTGTGAAAAAAGACTGTGTTGCTTTCTGAGGCTTGAAGCTTTATATCATTTTCTACCAAGAAGTTGGTAACTTCCAATAATAGTAATCAACATAAAATGTTAACCAATTGTTTATACGTGGTCATATGGACAAACCACAAGTTATTTTGTAACTTCAAGCTAACTAGAAAAGAGTTATGAGAAAATATCAAATAGAACAAAGTTTTAAATATGGTTTTCATACAAAAGTCAAAATGGGGGGGCTCCCTTATCCATAATATTTGACAAACTCTGATGATTTTCCTGGTTCCTAACATCACACACACACACACACACACACATGTAGAAAAATACCCAATTTAGCATATAGCACAACCATCATATTCATACAAAGTTTCATATATATATATAATCAATTGATTCTGTAAACTGTGTTTTTTTACTTGCATTGTTCATAACATCATTTAAAATCCATTCCATAGTCCAAATATACATATTCTTTGGCCATCCAAACTGTAATAAATTTTCATAATTAAATATTAGTTTTGGAATGAAAACTCATGTCAAATAGAGACCCATCTCAAACAAAATTCATTGAAGTTTAATCGTTGTGATTCTCTTCATATGTATATATAACCACAACAAACATAAATGTTATCCATTGTTTATATGTGGCTTGTATATCATGAACTAAACCCACAAACAAAATTATAATAATAACCAGAGGAAGCAAATATATTCAACAACTAATTTCTCTGTAAAACTGAACACAAATATCAAATGTGTTTATTTAAATCGAGTGTTCATAACCAACGGGTAGGGTATTGGGTTTATGGAGTGAGGGACAAAAACTTGGCAGTTTTCAAACACATATGCCACATGTAACAGAGGCATAATATTTATATCGATGTATAGTAGAGATGCAATGACATACTTGTATCATATTCATGTGTACACAATCATTTTCCAAATTGTTCTATCCATATATAAGTTTTAAGAACAAACCTAGAATTATTTCAAATATATGAAGTATATGAGTGCATGCATGGATTTAAAGGGTTCGAGACATCCTTTATTTTCTTCATACTATGCCGAACATATATCCATGAATACACAATCATCTATAGACTGAAATGGATTTTAAACATAGCAGAACATATAAAACCTTGAGGCCATATGAGAGGTTGGGCACATGGTGTATGTACAACTTCATCCAAAAACTACTCATAACTATTACGCATATGGAAATGAGTTCAAGAAGAGAGACTTATGGTGATAGGGTTGAATGGCTTGGCTTCAGGATGACATGTGATGACGACAAGAGAGGTCTTGTTCATAACGTGGTC
The DNA here is from genome assembly GCA_032191745.1 of Picea mariana. NCBI lineage: Eukaryota > Viridiplantae > Streptophyta > Pinopsida > Pinales > Pinaceae > Picea > Picea mariana. The sequence continues at coordinate 70,574 of JASDQU010374919.1, read as the reverse complement.
ATTAAAA
>JASDQU010374919.1:13586-32478 GCA_032191745.1 Picea mariana | reverse complement strand
CATCTGTTCCACTAACGCTCCATGTCACTTCCACTAACACTCTCATTCACTCCCTGACTTATCGTGTCGCCCCCCTTGCCACCATACTTTTCCCCTTGCCACATCACTTTCGCGCCTATCTCTCCCTTACATGTCATTTATCTTTACACTTCACCTCCCGAATACCTACGCTCACTCATTTCCAACCGTGACAAATCACATTATCCCACATAGCCATTGATCTCCCACTGCCACATGCAAAGCTTGTGCCAATCAAATCACCAAGTCATCACTACCTTCATTCACATCCGCCTGTAGTTTTTGCATCAGCAACACCCGGTAGCCGAGGATCAACTTGCCATTAACCATTCTCAGATTAAATCATCTGATGTTTTCACAAGTGGCCATAGTCAACATCAAGAGGCCAACAACACAACATGCATTGAAAACAAATCATCAACTACCTCCATTTAATCAGACTCTGAAAAATCGAGCTGATCCACATAATTTTTGTTTATTTGTAATAATTGATCTAATTAGTTTAGATTTAGCTGGATCTAAGCCTGCTCATTTACAACAGGATCCAATGTTAATAAATGTATAAATACTTATGTTTTCGAAGTATGAGAGGGTTGGACCCGACCAAAAAGAAGTGTTCATTGTTGTAATCAGCTCACAGAGACATAGTCTATTAGAACAATATTACAGTTACATGATTCCTGTGTCATTATGCTTGTGAATTTTTTCTCACTGCAATTATGCTTTCTCTGTTTTTCATATGTGTTTCTTTTCTCTATTGTTTTAAAGAGAGTCAAGCTCAGGATTTGTTTAAAAACACCTTGTTCCCATTTTAAAGCAATATCAACGTTTTTTGCCTGAAGGTCATTCCCAGGATTCTTAACTGCCCTGTTATGATCTAATTCCATCCCTTTTTCTTCTTAACCATTTACCAAACTAAAAGAATCCAGCACAGTTCCTACCTTGCCCTGTAAGCTCCCCTGTGGACCCTACTTTGATTGGATTATATCTCTTTGACCCCATTGCCCAATGGCCATTTTCTCCTACTTCAACTAAATCATTTAAAAACTAAATACCAATCTATCATAACTAGCCTAACATCCCCTTCAAATAAAGATATATCAGACAGAGAGATCCCTCTCTAAGTCTTGGAGGGATAGATCCTCGACTCCAAGCGGTTTTGTGGTTACCCCTACCTATTTCCTCCTCATCCTGGGAAATTACAGGGTGCTAACATATTGTAAAAAGGGTTTATCCCACATGCATCATAGGAATTGTTCTCCTTTCATTCTCTCATATATAATATAGGTGAAGGAGGCCCTTTAGAAGAGTAAGAGTGTGAGAGAGTAAGTGGTTTATGGTATTGGTATTTAGCTTGGACCTTATGGGTCCTTAGGCCAAATCATCCATATGGTTGTATGGATTCCATAAGAACTCCATACTTGAGTGTTCTCTTGCCTTGTAATATTGGAGAGTTTTCCTAAGGAATATAAAGACCAACTTCCTTGGATATTTCCCCACGTTGGGGTTTTACCACATAAATCTTGTCTCTCTTTTCTTTCTTGAGTTATTGTTTATTGATGCATCATAGGATTTTAGACCGGTTCGATTTCATGATATGTTATTGCATATTTCTTGGATCTAACAATGATGACATAATTTCCAAATTCTGTATGGATGCAAAGATGTAGGAATTTTTCTAGCCGACTATAGAGGCTAGGATTTGTAGGGTCCTAATGATAGAGGAGTGTTAACTGCTATAGCTCTCTAATATACCAAAGGTTTCCAACAATAGTACTTGGTCGAATATTTCACGGCACCAACTAAGGAGGATAGATCGTACCCTTATCCATACAATCGAATACCTTGGTATGCGAGAGTGATCTCCCTGAATGTTATTAGTAGTGTGCTATAGCAACATGATGGTCATAAGTTTATGTAGGAATGGTTTAAGGTGGCCTAAAGAGATTCTAATATACTTGATGGTGCTTTGAAGATAATTATGTATACAAGTGTTGTTTGGTGCGGTACTTCTTGAAGGGGTAACAATAGAGGTTACAAGGGTGTCCAACTAAGTGACATGACTTGTATTTTCTTCTTGCATTCTTCCCCGATCATAGTTTTACTCACTGAACGATATATCTCTATGCTATTAAAGATGTCAAAACATGTCTCTAGCCTAAAAAAATCCACTAAAATTTAGAGGTGTGTTGCCTCGGGAAAGAGATCTAATACCACTTGTAGTGTCCCTTAACCCTCAGAATTGAAACATAAATAGGTATACATAGAACAATATTGTAGAAAATAGATACAAGAGACAGATAATATTAAATATGTAAAATATACCCATGTATAATTATAATCAAAAGAAATAAATCGATGTTCACTTGCCTCTTAAGGTGGGGTGACCTTTCATTGAGAAAAGCTCCAAATACAACAAGACAAGAGAAAAAATTTCATAGCCTCATATTCTCTTTAAATAGATTCTCAATATTAAAACCCTAACTACTCGTGGTCCCGTCATTAATGGGTACCAACAACCTAGTGGGCCTTATAAAGTGCACCCCTTTACATTAAATAATTGTCCACTAGTATCTAATAGGCCTTATTCAAAGAGAATGATCACATACATCAATTGACTAACTCCTAGGTAGCCTAAAGTAAAGGGGTTAAGGTAGGACCCTAACAACCCATATGTTACACCGATGGGATGTTCTACYCTCAATCATTTCAATTAGCCAACCCCAATATTTTTTACCATAACTATCAGGATTAAGAATAAAACCCAAATACTTTAGACCTTCCTGAAAATTTATAATTCTATAGGAAAATAGAGCGACTAATATTTGAACTACTTCATCTCTAAACCCACAAAATTGAATGGGGATTTTTTAGCATTTACCTCTATCCCAGTGGTCATACAAAATATATTTAGTATCTCCTTAACTTTTTTGGCTTCCCTCTCAGTTCCATTTAAAAAAAATAGAATATCATCTACAAATAAAAGGCGGGTTAAGAAGATTGAGCCTATTTTTATACCATGTAAGATTCCTCTTCTTTTTTCTTCCATGATAGTCCTATTAATCCCTTCAACTACCAAGAGAAACAAAAAGGGGGATAGATGACAACCTTACCTCAATCCTCTAGATGGATTGAAGAAATTTGAAGTTGGTCATTTATCAATGAAGTGAAATTCACAGAGGACACTCAACCCATGATCCAATTGACCACAAAAATATTAAAACCAACATGAATCAAAATTAATCTCAAGTACAACCAGTTTGTTATGTCATAGGCCTTTGTTAAATCTAGCTTAATCACTATCCCCAATTTGTTTTTACTCGTCATATAGTGAAGACCTTCTTGTGTTGTACCAATGGCTTTATGTATTTTCCTACCTTAAAAAAAAAAAATTGTTTTGATGACATCACTCAGGATAACACACCTTTAAATATTGTCGCTAATACTTTTGTTATGATTTTCTAGATATAGTTGCAAAGTGAGATGGACCTGAAGTCTACTTTTTCTATCTTTTGAATGAGTGCAATGAATGTTGAACTAAATCACCCTGACATTCTAACATAACTTTTCACGTCCTCAATCACCCTTAACAAATCCTCCTCAAACAACTCATAAAAAACAAGAAAAAACTTAATATTCCATCCATTAGGACCTAGAATTTTGTCTTCTTTGAATGAATACAACACATTCCTTAGATCCTCCTTGTATGCTTCCTATAAGAGTGTTGGATGTATGGGTTGACCCGGGTTCTACCTTAGTTCTCCAACAAACCCTTTTCACCATCGGACCTTCTGGTAAACAAGAAGGCTACACCATGCACAAAGTGCACATCACAGTCTCACCCAATATGGATTATGGGTGACTGTAGGGCACATAAGTATGCAATCGTGGAAGGGGTTGGGGATGTTCGTTTTACTTATTTTTCTACTTTAACATGCATTCTACTACATTATTCATCAGAGCCATTAATTTATTCATTCATTATATTCATTTTGCATACATATTCTAGTGCACGTTATAATTAAAACCATTCATCCATCTAATCTCTCAACCATTATTGCATAAATCATAAAAGCATTCAGGCACATTGCAACACAAAGTTTTTATGTGGTTCACCCCCCCTAAGGCTACGTCTACAAAGATCTTCTTCTTCTTTCGTATTCATCAAAATGTCGATGCACACATTACATCATAGAATAATAGAGAGTAGTGAGGTAGACCATCATCGAACCAAGCTCCACAACTTGCGACCTAACCCTCAATTACACCAACTCCCTCCGAGCTCCACAACTCTCATTAAAATACAGACTCAAAACTCAAAAAGGACTCCAAAATGGGTTCTTCGCACCAAAAAGATGATATCAAAGACACATAATTAGCTCTAGATACCTCATCCTATCTCATACATCTTCTATTTATACTACAAAAATAGGTTAAAAACCCTTACAGTATGACTCCAAATCCCTAACCCTAACATGGCTAGGTTTTTCCACGTTTGCGCAAGATTTCCACAAATCCTGTCGTGTGTGCTGCTTTTCTTCAAAACATGGCGCACTCTCCTTCTTGGTCCCATCTTCCTCGTTTGCTACGCTTACTCCCAAAAATTCCAACTCCAATAGGCCCCCAACACTAGCATGTGGCTCGTCCCAATCCACTTAGACTAAGTTTACTTGTTGTAGAGCTATCTCTAGTGCATGAAACTTCTTTGCTAACTCTGTCACTTTCTCCTTAGACTGTGCACTATTTTCTACCAGTATCTCCACATCCTGCACTGTTGTGTGCTCTTTTAGCACATCTCTACTTTTTGCATGTGCTTGTGTCAGTATTCCTTTCCCTATTTGTAGTTCCTCTATCAGTATTTCAGCGTCTTGTTGCAATGGCCCCAATTGAGTTTTCCTTGCTTGTTTCTCTCCTTGTACTGCCCTCAGTTTTGCTTGTAGATTCTTCATTTCCTGTTCAGTCTTCGTCCTTTCCAGGATGGCCATTTCTTTTTGCCTTTGTTTTATCTCCTATACTTTTGTGGTCAATTTTTCTTGTCTTTGATCCAGTTGTTGTATCCTCTCATCTTCTTCCAGGTTGGTCCAAATGTTTGCAGTCCTATCATACAGTTCTGCAACTTCTTTTGCTTCATGAGCTATGCTATTTATGTGCACAGTAGTCACCTGCTCTCTTTGTTCCCTCACCTCTGGGGGTGTTCCTGAAGTCAATTTTTATACTAACTCTACTATCTCCTGCTTATACATTTCCATTGTCTGTGCAATATTTTGTATCTTTTCTTCTGCTGTGACTTCTGGTTCCTGCACACAGTCTGGTATATTGTTGTATACTTCTAAAAGTTTTTTTTCTATTTTATTTGCGCACTTTTTCTCCTCTTCCTTTTCTAATGTTATTTGCTCACAGGTTACCTGCATTATCTCCTTAACTTCTCTGTCAATCTCTAGGTTGGTGGCATCCGCCCGAGCTCTAGACTGAACCTCCTACATTACACTCACCTATAACCCATACAACGCTTTTGTGGGTATGTGTGCCAGAACCAACTCTAGATGTTCTATGTCCTTCACCTTTCTCTGTGTTGTGTTCTCATCCACTTCCAACATTTCCTGTGTGACCTTGAACCTATCACTGCTCTTTACTATTGTCTGCACTGTCTCTTCTTGTTCTTTATGGATTGGTACTTCCTGTGATTTTTCTTGTTGTTACGTTGTAGGATGTTGCGTTGTACTTTGTTGCAACCTCTATAGAATTTCATGTACTTCTACTAACTTCTCCACGATTTCTTCTCTTTGTGCCTTTGCTGCACGTATTGCATCCTCCCCTCTATTTTGGACTTTGTCTGTGACGAACTCTGCATCGTCCTTTGTGATAATGAGTACTGGGGGATTCTTGTGGTACTTCATTTTCTTCTACCTCCTGTGTTCCAGTCCTCTTCTTGGTTGGGGTTGAGGTCTGTGCCTCAGTTGTCTTTTTGTCTGTATCTTCATCCTGTACCTCATTTTTATGAGGGTTATCTCCCTTTTCCTACTCTGCATCTCCTTTCACCTCTACTCTTGACACATTGTCTTTCTTCCTTGCCTTCTTGCTTGCTACGCTACTCCCTGATGCTTGACTATGCTCTGCAACCTTTCTTGTATTGTCTGCTAGACTTCCTGACTTCTTGATGGACCTGCTTCTGCTTGTGCCTTTGGTTTTGTCCCTTTATTATGTGTTACTAGAGCTTTCCACTGCATCGGCCAATCCTTCACTATCCATTCTACTTCTTCGTGCGATGCGCAATACCTCATTTCTAACCACTTCTTCTTTGGATCTCTTCTGTTATGAATCCACATGTGGTGTCTTGAAGCCTTAAAATTAGCAATTCCTTCATTTTTCTGGATTACTTCAATTGGGATTTTCCACACATTAGTTGTCTTTTGCTGCATATCTTCCAGGAACATTGCAAATACTGTGTTGTTCATGTGTTGGTTCTTAGTGTCTTTTTCCTGCCATAAGGTTGTATATTGCGCTGCACAACATTTCTCGCTTTTGTCCAAAAAGACTGAAAAATTGGGTTCCTACCAGCCTACCAAAGCTATCAATATTAATAGCCAGGAGTAATGGAATTTTGTCCCATTATCTTGCGAATTCCTGCAATCTATCGAAAACTAGTTCAACAAGTATGGTACCCAGCTTAATACTACACCCTTTGTGCACTACACAGCTACTGTTATGACTCATGTTGGGGCCTCTTCCTTTCTACATTTCCTCAACAGTTTACAAGCCATCAACTTTGTGGAAAACTTCATCGTAGGATCGTTGATCTCCTTTATTACTCTATCCCTAGTTCCCATGTTTGTCCCGAACTGTGCTTTAACTTCTTCTGCAATTTCCTTGTCTCTTGCTTTATTGTGCAAGTAATCCTCTGGTTTTACGCCGTTGGTTGGAAACCTTGTGATCTTTTCTATGAGGTCTACATCTATATGGACCGACATGTCCATCCATAGGATACCTCCATGTACCCTTTCTAATAGTTGTTTCACACAGAGGGCCACGTTCTTACCACCCCTGAAATGAGGTATATCCAACAAATTCACAATTCCCAAATTGTATAATCCTGTAATCCACTGCGCATGCTCCAAAATTGCTTTCCCTAAGGGTCCTACCTCCCCCCTGTTCTCTAAATAGATTTCCTGTGCAAGGTCAGGAAACTTTGTCATATCTATTACATCATGATCTGCATATTTAATTTTGGAACCTTCCCTAGCATGTCTTCAACTGCATCTACGACGTCTGGGATATAAGGTAACATGATCTCCACTGAGGTCTATTTGCTTGGGGAACCTAGTGTTTTCCTTAACTGAACTGCGACTGGTTTTCTTCTGTAAGTTATTCCTCGACTCCTTCTTCTTCTTCATCCTTTGTCTCTTGCTTGCCTGTAATATCTTCGACTAGGACATCTTCTGCAATGGCTCCCTATTTCTATTTTTCCATTTCCTTCGCTTCCGCAAGGTTTTTTGGATTGGGGTTTGCCCCGTCATTAGGGTTTTTCGGTTGTCATGCACTCTGGTCCATTTCCATCTCTTCTGTAGTTGATTTTTCTTCCTCTACCCTTGTTGGACTGATGGATTCAGTATTTGACATTGTAACGTCCTCTATCTCCATGAAACATTCTGGTTATGTCATTCATTCCTTCTTTCTCCCTGACTATCGAGTCACTCTTACAAATTTTCCAGGAGCGCCAACCTTAGGAGGTGCCATCTTGTTTTCCTTATGTGTGAATTATTGTCTCTCTTCCTTAAGAACCCTCTATTTTCGGTCTTAAGTTCTCTGTTGCTCAAAAATTGCTAAGTGTTGGACTTGTCCGAGATTTTCCCCTTTTATAACTGCTTTATCGGTTTCCTGGTCATCGTTTTCCTTTTTCCCGTATGTTTCCATTTTCCCTGTGCATTGTGTTTTCCTTTCTTTGGTGCGATGTAATTTGTTGATGTGTTACATCTATGACGCATTGGTACTTTCTTCGCGCAATATCTTCATTTCTCGTCACCCAATCTTTCTATCTTTTGCGCACTATCATCTTTAATTATCTGTCTATCCCTGAAGGAAAAATTGCCTTGTAAATGTATATTGTAATTTCATAGTAAATTTGGACTGTTCATTATAAGGTCGCAAATATGACGATAGAAGTTATGTTAGGTTTTTTTCCCTAGACGACAACCCTCTTTTATGAGGGAAATGTATTGCGGCTATGTATCATTGCGAATATTGTATTCTAAGTGAGGAGACTGTGAGAGAAATAAGAGGAAGTTACAGTGGGTGTGATGTAGGTTGTATCCCTTTATTTGTTGGATAATAATAAAGGAAGGACCTGCCAATTTCTCTGGTGGACGTAGACCACACTGGGTGAACCACGTATATCTGTGTCTTTATTGTATTGTGTATCTTTTGTGTTTTATTTATGCATTTGTTTTATTTTATTGCTTTGCGATCATGTTTTTCTAACAACTAGTATCAGAGTGAAAGGTAACTCATAGGAAAAGAGGGTTCCTAGTTCGAGTGGGAGCAATGGTGGAAGATGGAAAGTTTAGGGTCGTGAAATTTAACGGCCAAAACTACCAGTTATGGAAGAGGCAGATGGAAGATTATTTATATCATAAGGATATATTCCTACCAGTTGGTGGAATAACAAAGAAGTCGACGACCATGAAGGACGAAGAATGGGAGGTTCTTGATAGAAAGGCACTAGGAATGATACGGCTGAGCCTGGCAGCGTCGGTGGCTTTCAATATTTTGAAAGAAAAGACAACGAAGGAGCTGATGGACGCATTGGCTAAATTGTATGAAAAACCCTTGGCGTCCAATAAGGTATTTCTAATGAAGAGATTATTTAATATGAAGATGTCAGAAGGTGGGTCTATTGCATATCATTTAAATGAATTTAATACGGTTACTAATCAACTAAGTTATGTAAAAGTGGACTTTGATGATGAGGTCAAGGCTCTTCTAAACTTGTACATGGTACCGATCCGAACTCCTCTCATTAAGACCATCACACCTCTGAACATATTGCATGAATCCTTCTGAAACAAAGTATGCACACCTGCATTACTCATCTTGTTGACATATATCAGGTTTCTTTCCAAACCCAGAATGTGTAGCACATTTGGAAGGGTTCTTTTCCTCCCATCCTGCAGTGTCAGTTGGACTCTTCCCTGTCCGACAGTTCTGGTTGTCGAGTCGTCCCCCAAGAACACATCACCCCATCATATCATTCATATTCACATAACCATTCTTTATATGGTGTCATATGATAGGATTCTCATGTTTCGATCAACCAAACATCTTGATCTGATTGTGTACAGGTCGACACCAGATACACATCACCTCCCTTTTTCGAGGTCATCTTTCTCTCAGTCGACTGCTTCTCGTCGGATCCAGCACTGACTTCTATTTCCTTCGATGTACAATCCTTTTTGTAATGCCCAACTTTACCGCATTTATAGCATCTTCGCATCGACTGAACCGATGCTTTTGATCTACCCTTCAACTTGAAATTTCTACTGGAGAATCTACCTTTATCTCTGTCTATCGGTCGACCTCTCACTACCAGAGCATCTTTGGTCGATCATTCCATGTTCTTCCTTCTCATTTATTCCGACAACAGATAATCAACCACGTCCTCTAATGCTGATGTGGTTGTATTACTCCCAATATCCACGACTAAGATATCTTAGGAGTCTGGAAAACAACATAATAGCATGGTACACTTCTCCTCATCAATGATCTTAATATCCACATAGGATAACTAGCTTAACATGATATTAAACACATTTAAATGCCCAATGACTGAACTGCCATGACTCATCCTCAGAAGATACATTTTCTTTATGAGAAACAACTTATTTACCAAATATTTTGATTGGTATAAGCTTCCTAGCTTGTCCCACAGTTTCTTGGCCAAATTCTCACTTGAGACATTCAACAACACTAAGTCTGCAAGACAAAGCTGAATCTTACTTCTTGCTCTTCTTTCGAGTTTCTCCCATTCTTTCGTCAACATGCCTGTCGACTGGGTACCTGGATAGACCGTTATCGATTGTTCTCGATCCACAAGAATATCTTCCAGTTTAAGCTTCCAAAGCTCAAAATTCTGGCCATTGAATTTTTCTATCTCTATTATGGAGCTGCTCGCCATTCTTTACCACGATCTTTAACACAATTTATGACTTACGACTCTTACTGTACCCAGGGTTTAGTTCTCAGATTCAATATTGGTAAATCAAGATTTGATGTACTCGCCAAAGCATAGCACCACTCTGAACACTCACTTGTCAGGGAAAACCTAAGCTCTGATACCACATGTCAGGAAATGCAGGGCACTTCCACACTAATCCTAGTAGAAGAGAAGAAGAATTTAATTAAGAATGTAAATGAAACAAGAAATCACATAGTACATTGAGATTTTACCTTGGAACCCTTAATTGGGAGAAACCAACATTCCTTTGAGCGTTCTACTCTCTTTTTGTCTTATTCAATCATAATAAAATGTTACATGCCTAACCTTGGTCCACACCTAAGACACAATCGACATCATACCCTCTTGCCTGCACAAGAACAACCCTGTAGCCAATTCGACTTACTTATGCATGACCAACAACCTATACCTACACATGCATTAACCTGCATAAGTGCATTACAACATTAGTCTTTATGGCCTTACAACATGCCTTTTTATAGGCTTTACAACAGGAAAAACCCTAAATATTGGCGCCCAAAAATGATTACAAATCTGTGCATATCATTGGCTACAAATCTCGCAAATCCTGATATTCTGTTACAGTTGAATTCCAAGTCGGGTTACCAATCGAATACCATTCAGCCTTCATTCGGTCTCTACTCGATTGTCTCACGCCCGCACTTCGACCTCTTGTAGGTTGACTTGCCGTCAATATCTTTAACTTCGACTTTGCCCAGTCAACTTCCTCGACCTTCGACTTGTTGTCGATCCACCTCAACCTTCGACCATCAATCGATCTACCTCGAATCGACTTTCACTACAAATAATATAACAACCCAACAAGCCCGATACTTATCGGGGCCACTCACCTCATCGTGAGTGTTATGCCCGATGAAATTCACACACATTGGAGGAGTCCTCATTCCATCGAGAACTACGTAGCTTCAGCCCATAGAAGACTACATCGGGTTTTGAGTCTTCAGTCCATCAAAGACTATACCAGGGTCCCAAGCCTTCAATCCATCGAAGACTACCTTGGTATCATTCCCACATGGTCAAGTCTATCTCACCAATCTTGGAATGTCTACCCGATATCCTCTTGGAGATCTAGCATCAACTCGAATCTTCAGTCCGTCAAAGATTACATATGGGCCTATTTGCACATGATCAAGTCTATCTGATCAATCTTGGAATATCGAGACGATGCTGCAATCATCAACACTCCCCCAGAGAAACATTTTCATTTCTGCCAAGCTTGTCCTAGATAGAGGCTTAGTGCAAATGTCAACTATATGCTCATCTGTGGACATGTGTTGGAGCCTCATTGATCCCTCTTACACCATGTCTCTGATGAAGTCTTGCAAGATCCTTCGAAAGCCACCCTGCTTCATGATTTGCGTCATTGGCTATGATATATGAGTGCTACAGATATCTGCTTCATGTCTCAAACTAGAGACTATCTAATATGTTGCCTTATGCAACTGTCACTATAGCTCCCTCTTAGAGATATCATTAGTGACATGCCTCCGAGGTAACTTGCTCGGAACAAGAAAACAAGAACAATAACATTTCCATGGAAACCTTCAGGGAATTTAACAATATAACTTGCTCGAAACATACAACAAAATAAGAATATCTCCTAGAGGGGAGATAAACAAATACATCTCTAGTATTAAGTGGTTAGTATAATGATCATAACTCCAATAGATAAAAAACATAAGATTGCAATGGTGCCATAACAACTAAGGCATATCAAAACAATCAAACCTAGAGGGTGCGTTGTTCTTCTGAATGCACTAGATCTGAGATCCCTCTAGATCTATGATTTGCTACTTGGACAAAAGTCCCTTCTCCTGCAAGACACCCTCAAGATAATGATACAATTTAACAATACAAGTACATACCTCATTAATTGTATCACCATTCGGCAACAATGACAAACCCTAAAACTTCAAGGTGCTCCAATTGCCTTGACAAAATAAAATTGTGCAACGACAAGGTACAATAATAGACTACAACGACGAACTGCAACGACAAGGTAAATCTCACGATCTTCCTTCCAGCGATTAGACTGTTTTGAAGGAAACCAAGCTCTGATACCATGTTGAATTTTCGTTAATTACGTTAGCATTAGATTTACCATAGCAATTTAAACTTCTTTTGCATGCTCGTTTCTCCTTAGATGATGTTGCACCATTGCCACCCAACCATAGGCACCTACTCATGCCACCCCCGAGCATAACATATACATTCTGGGAAACCCCTCTACACAAGGGGAGAAAACCCAACAACCTTCTTATAGAGAATATCCTTTCCAAGACAAAATAACCAAGAACAAGCTCTATCCACTAGAGCAAACCACAAAGAAGATAACCCAACAACATAGATGCAACACACCCTAGCCAGAGCGTTAGGGTGTCTACCCTCCACTAGTGCACCACCAACATATAGCCAACAATGCAGTTGCAACTCACTCTAGCCAGAGAGCTAGAGTGGATGACCTTCACCATGCGAATCACAAAAGACAAACCCTAGTGAGAGGTATGAGGAAACCCTGACCAAGATGCAACCTACTTCCTTCCTTTTGCATCTGCAACTCTCCACCAAACATGTGCTATATCTCCATGAGAGAGTGTGCCAAATGAGGAAGGCGTCACTCTTATTTATACTAATCTGTCCAGTGACTTTTCTGGCAGGGTTGACTTGACTTCCTCAAAAATATATTTTCTGTTTATCTTTTTCTTTTGGAGCCGAATTTACTTTTGGTGCATTACAATTCTTCTTTATTATTTTCTATGAGGCCGACTTCTCTTCTGGAATCTTCTTTGACTTCCAATGGTTTTCCTTTAACGTCTTGGCAAATTCATCTATAAGAAAGGTTATCCCGGAGGTGAATACCTCCTGCAGCTACCAGAAACATCAACACTCAATGATGATCTAAATCATTTTCTTGGATGTGCGTTGTCATTCCTTTTTATGCCTCAATGAGTATCTTTTTCAAGCCAAAGTTTTCTTGTTGCACATAAAGAAGTGAAGTGCATTGTATAGCCTAGTATGAGGGAGATGTGTAATGTCCATGCCTAATGTTGACATGGCACGTGGTATAAGTTGACCAAAATAATACTAAAAAAAATAACATCCCACTTTAAATGCGACACATCCCAATGTAGATCCATCTTAACTCAAAATATTTTATGCACAAAGAGAATTGTATCTCAATTTCTTTTTATCCCTTTCAATGCTTAATATATTTGAAGTTAAGATGGATTTGTGTTGGTTATCTAACTAAATAGCTCTTTGAGAACAATGAACGGAATTAATGTATAACCAAAACCAACCCTTAACATGGAAGGAGTTTTTGGTTGTCTCCTCCCAACAAAACAAACCATAAGGAAATTGAACTTGAGTAGCCTAGCAAACAAAACCCACACCTTAACCAGTTGAACTAACAAGAATTGACTATTATCATTATACTTATTTAAATATAATCAACATAAATCCATCTTAATCACATCTATTAAGCATTAACCACTAAAAACAAAATCACAAATTTATAAAAACTTAAAAAATCACATATTAAAAATGAATATTGATTTCTTTTATTTTTTTAATTATTATAGTATTTTATTTTTAAATTTTTCCAATATTTTTGTTTTATTTTTATCTTAGATATCTCAAATTTTCTTGTTTTTATTTATTAACATTATTTTATATTATAATCTCATTTATACTAAATTTTAAAACACATGTGACTTTTTTAAATGCAAATATATCATTGAAAAATGGACAACTAAATATTAATATAAACCTATTTTGACTTGAAAAAAATTAAAATACCTTACATAAATATTTGGTATTGACCTCGTGAGCAAGAGGCTAAAAGGCTAATCTCTGTCATGGGAGGGTTAAAGAGCATGGCTCCTGTAACTGATCAGCGGAGTTTTACTGATCAAGGTTTTACAAGTATTAAAGAATATTCCTTTATGAATGCCTTTGTGGATATTGGGTTGATACCGAGGTTGGAAGACAATAAGAGTTGTCTTTGACTAAGAAGCAAACGGATCTTATAAAGGTTTTTTAATATATTTGGAGATACTTGGTAACGAATGTCTTTGTGGATATTGGGTTGATACCGAGGTTGGAAGACAATATGAGTTGTCTTTGGATCTTATAAAGGTTTTTTAATTAGCAAAGGGATCTTACAAAGGTTTTTTAATATATTTGGAAATACTTGGTTTTTCCTGGTTGATAATAGATGTTTTCAACATTGTTCGGCCAGGCAAGTTCCCAGTCGTCTCTTTTCTCGGGAAGCAGTAGATTTGCAATATCCTAACCAATCAAATCGAATCCTGATTTATACTTTTTACAATCAAGAACCAAAGATGCCTTCGCTATAGCGTAACGCAACACAATTCCGAGATTCTTCTTCCGAAGAGAGATTTGAATGGGAAACGATGGTAGCCATCCTTCTCCATTCTCACTATTGAGCTGCACTAACAACTATGGACTGTATCAGGCATTCTTCTCGGCATATTTCATGTCCGTTTTCCTCCCTGTCTGTGATTACAAATCCAAATTCAAAGCTGAGAAGATTTTGCCCCCAATTTTTGCACGTCAAAGCTGGAAAAACAGGACAACTTAGGGCTAGCGTTGAAGAGGTCCATGCTCCAACAAGCAAAGTCGTCACAATCCCTTACTCCGATCTACTGGTATGCTTATTTTAAACTTTATTTCATGGATTGCCATAGATAAGGTTTTAGGCTGCTCCAAATTATTCTACCATGGAATATAATGTTCTTAAATGGTCTCACTGGGTTTGATAATGTTTTGTTTAAAAATTCTGAATCTCAACATTGGGTTGACACAAGTGTCCAAAATGCAATGAAATTTGCACTTATTTTTTTCCCATCCTTAGTGTTTTGCTAGTTTTCTTTAATCATTGAATAAGCAGTTAAATCACGATCATGGATTGCACTGGATTTGGAAAATAGAAGAAAGTTTGAACGGAAATTGTAGTAGGCGATACCACTCGAATTGCACACTTTGAAAATATGGGAAACCATGGAATCAACGAATTTATAAATCTAGGTGTCAAAGGATCTGATTCCGCAAACTGGTACACCACTGAGTTCGGAGCTAATTTACTCTCAAATGCATTAGGTAGGTCATATTTTTCCAATAGGTCAAACCCTCTTTCAAAAGCAATGTACATCAGTAATCCTTGGAATTGTAAAGAGCAATTGTCTTTTGAATCATGTAAACTTAGGAATGACCTGCCTCTGAAATGTATTTTTTTAATGTTCGGGAAAATAAGTACAGACTGTGCAAACCTTTCTTGTTCAGTCTTCTTCACCCTTCGTAGCATTAGCTATTGACAGGTTCTTCCGTTATGCTAGGCGCCATTCGTTTCAATCTCGCCATGACAGTGATGCACATCACCTTCATCTCCAAAATTCTTCCAACTGTCTTGAATAACTTTTTGGGCCAATCCTTAATTCAACTTGGATATTGTCTTGTTGCTACTCATCCCGTGTATACATAGAGTTCGATATTTTGCTCTTGGTCAGCGAAAAAAGATTTTCTATATATTTCCAATGAGAAAACATACACTGTTTCCCAGATCTATSAGGAGGGTTCTTACAAAGACCTAACTAGATAAAACATTTATTCATGTCTTTCAGACGTGACACCCGATATTTCTTTAACAATTGCCTCAATAACTACTATATGGGCTCCCAGGCTTAAGATATGATATTACTTCATCATTTGCCAATCTCTTTTCTTGCAGCTGTTCTTGTTAGAATGCTTCTTGTTTTCTTGTTCAAAGTCCATATGCTAGCATGCTTTTTCTGGGATATCAATATCCTGCTTCTCTTGCTTTTTTATCACATTTGGGAGAGGGGTGATAAAATCTTATCTACCTGTCAACACCCGAAACCATTTGGTTTCAAGGTAACTGGAAATAGTACACTGTCACCTTGTACTTTTTTCCTGCACTTCGGGTTAGTGCCCCCTAACTACAGGGGAATCCCTAGATGACTTTAGGAGTCAAACTACAATGCAATAAACGGTCAATAGCACCCAATTCAAACTACCAGCTGCTGTCCTAGACAAATCTGTTCGTATGAATGGGAAAACAGCAAGCAGTAAGTGATTAAATGACAAAAAATTCATACAGCAAACGATGCAATATTTACCGATAATTCAGAGGATGAAGTCTAATGCAATTACTCTATGAAGAATGCACCAATAAAGCAACAACAGAATTTACAGCAAGCTGTAAATTGACTGTTTAGAGGCTGAAATGGCACATAAACTAATGCAGAAAATTAATATAAAGTTGGGCACGCAACTCAATGCAATTATATGATAAAAGCACATTTATCTAAGTGCAAAAAACAGAAATTACAGCGAAATTGACTGTTTCTATGAATTGAAGGCTATTTTTTTTTGTAATTTTTTGAGTTTTTAAATGATTTTTTAGGATTTTTATGCATGGAAACTGAAAAGACATAATTTTTTTTCTTTTTCTGTGACAAAATGAAACTTACAGCAAGCTAATCTCACTGTAATCTATCTAATACAGAATGAAAATGAGCTAAATGCCTACTTAAATATGCCTAATAATGCATCTTATTTTATGTTTGATGTGAAAGTATATTGTAAATGAGAAACCAAGAACATGATATTAAGTTACCTAGCGCCTTTTAATGGAGTCAAAGAGATAGGAAGAAGAGAAAGTGAACAGGGCATACGACAATTTGAAGGCTATCACCCAAACCCTATTAAGACTAAAGATTAAATACTAGTGAAAGCCTAAGAAAATAGAAGTTTCACACATAAAGAACTTGTAGTAATTGCCAATGAAAATCTGTATTTTTATTATCAAAAGTTGTAGATTGAACAAAGTTTTGACAAGTTTGGACAGCAATACTCCAAGGTACAAACTAGCTTTTYWAAATGGGATAATACTAGTCATGATCCAGCAAAACAAATCCACTACCACAGGTACTCCATGCTAGTAGTTAATCTCAATCCTCTAGGGGGAATAAGCAAAGGTGAAGGGGGAGAAGAAAGCACGACCACAAGCGCTCAAGATCTCACAAAAGAAAGTCGAACCTTTCTTGTCTTTGCTTGTTACAATATATAGAACCAGAATGAGAGAGAGAAAGGATAAGATAGAAAATAGAAGGGAAGTAAAAATAGTACTCTCCAAATATAGCACTTTTTTTTGAGTGAAAATAGCATGTGTATCAAGAAAATATACCCCTCCAAAAGATCACTCTCCTTCCATAATAACCACCCATAAGAGAAGCTACATTGTATGTGGATTTTTTTTAAATGCACCTTTTTCATGCCTAAAATAGACCCTACGAATTCCTTCAGGAGAGAATCCCCTAAAATTAAACCTTCAATTATGGAATACGTGAGGATAAAACATAGTATGATGAGATAGGTTAATTTCAGGAGAGAATCCCCTAAAATTAAACCTTCAATTATGGAATACGTGAGGATAAAACATAGTATGATGAGCTAGGCTAATTTTAGGAAGGAGAAACTTTAAAATAGCAATGTAATCTCCTCTAGGCCAAACACTCCTCAGTTAAGGTCATATGAAATCCTTCTAGGGCTCAACATTGTCCAAAAATAGTCAGTATCTTCACGTGGGCCCATCGAACTCAATATCGACCGTGCCAAAATGCAGCTGGTCCCTGAAAATTCATAGTGCTCGAAATGGCCTGAAATAGGACATTGATGCTCTTGCCATACTGGGTCCCCAAATATTTGCTAAAAATAGCACATCCTCGGAGTCTAATGAAATTCACACCATAGGCAAATCCTACAACTAGGTCCTCAAATATGAAATCAGATTGCCAATTGAACCACTCCAAAAACTGCTAAAAATAACAATTTCTTAGATTTGCCTAAAAATACAACCCCATGCATATCTCCCCAAAGGGTGTCCAAAACTGTGATCAGATCATGCAAAATATGACATCACAAATTCACTCTGATCACACCCCCTGGGGGTTTTAAACCTTCCATACTCACTGTGAATATTGCACTGCATTTGTAAGTATGGGGCATTTGCTGCCATTGTATCACATGTCCACATGTACCTTTGATATGTCCTCTGCATTTACCTGTATAAAAAATAACCTGTCCGAACTCTGTCCAACTATCTATCCCTGAATAATAAAGACACATGACCATGTGCCACCTCTGAAAGGCACTCAATGAACCGTCGATGCTGCGTCAGTGGATTGACTAACCAATCCACCCCATCATGTACTCACGAACCGACAATGCGGAATGGTGAACTCGGTAACAATGAGCTCACCCCGGATGATATCCATGAATATGTACTATAGATTAACACTTGGATTTATAAGGTCTGTTACTACTTTATCTATCACCTTAGGTGCAAAGTCTTCACCAGATGACAAGACAAGTGGAACTCGGAAGAGTTACACTGTCACCTCGGCACCCTCTTCCCTCACTTCAGGATGATCTGTGGACTGTGACCACCATTAGGGGGTCTTCCCTATGAATTTATTTTCATATGATTTTCAACCCCAAAATATTCGATGCTTGAAATATCACCAAAATACACTTAAGTACTACTGTTTACAAGGGGACAACTCAAGTAGAGTATGGTCTTTG
>JASDQU010374917.1:70097-86456 GCA_032191745.1 Picea mariana | reverse complement strand
CATTGCTTCAGCAACTGGCTTACCCAGAACAGGTCAAAGTTGGTTTAAAACAACAGTAACCAAGAATTTGGATTTTAGATCATACCTCAAAACAGAGTTCCGAAGTATAACCTGGAAGAAAAGTATCCATGTTTCTTACCTTGAAGATGAATGGCAAGTTCTGTTCAAAGGCATTCAGCTATATGTAACCTCAGAGGGCAGGTATGACAAGTTGATGTTATATCCCTTTAGACTCCTAGATCACTTCACAGGGAAGGTCCTTCTAAATCTGCCTTTCTTTCTTCATAGAAGCCTAACAAAGGTGTGTAATAGGATCATAGCTGAACCATTCAGCATCAATAATGCCCTTTGTCATTATGGCCTGATTAAAATGATCATCTTGGAAGAATTGAGACAGAGAAAAAGAACTTGGCAACACTTTGTCTTTTGGGAAGGTTTTGAGACCCAAACTCAACCTATGAATGAAAAGAAGAAAGTAGTCAAGAGGAAGCCAACTCCTCATAGTAGCTCAAAGATAAGGAGAGCTCTCCCAAAGTCACTAGAAGAGAAAAAATCTAGCGTAAAGCCCAAGAAAGATAAAAAGAAACTAGATTTTGAAACAAACCCAGAACAATCCACAGTAAAGAAGGCAAATGTTCTAAATCTTCCATACACAGATTCAGACATAGAACCAGAAAAATATGATGAAATTCCAACCATCAAAAGTCCAGAGCACTCCATGGAACCTGCATAGGATTTTGAAGTTTTTAATTCCAAAGATGAAGGTGAAACCTCAAGAAATAAGAAATCAAAGAAATCACAGAAGATTAAGGAGCTGAAAGAGATAATAGCACAGCAAGAGATTCTAGAAAGGGTGATAAAGGCAAGATATAAAACTTTATCAAATAATTTTGTAAAGACCAATACACCTTTTAAGAAGCTAGCACTTGAAAGTATAAAGGATAAGAAGAAGAAGAAAATGATCACAAAGGACTATAACATCTTATGGTGGTTAGCTAAGCGTCTAAAGAGAAAAATCAAAAAGTTGAAAGAAAGAATTACCACACATCAATATTTACAGGTGCTGGCACAGGTCGCTGTAAATTTACAGGGAGATTAATCAAGGCTAATACAAACAATGATTTTTTATTTTCAACATGAAAGGTTTTCCTTTTGATTAAAAATAAAATTTTCACTAGCATAGGAGGTGCAATTATAACCAATTAGTTGTTGAAAAGAAGAGCTTTCATCGGCTAATTAGAAAATTCTAAGGCATAATAGCTGGTGAAACCATAGAGAAAGAATTTTGAAGATTTGAGCTCGAACAGAGCGATTTTTGGGTGATTTAAAAGATAAGAGGGCATCAAAAAGATTAATCACCAAATCATGAAATATTCAGTTTCAAAGATTTGTGGAGATATAGGGGGTGAATGCTTAAATGGTCAACTAAAACTTTTTTCATAGCTGTTTAAAGTTTTCAGTTTTGAAGACATATGTCAACACATCAGAGACACATCAGAGACACATCAGTGGCACGTCATGATAAAGACCAGATGTTAAATACCTTTTGAAGACAGTTCGATTCATATAAAGTAGATTGTCAATTCCCCGATTGTAATTAGTTTGCACTTTGTTTTCTATATTTAGAAATCCAGATCCATTTTTCAGGGATCTGAGATCTATTGTAAAGGTTATAAATACTTATCATTTTGATAAAGTAAGTGTTTGATTTTGGATACAGAAGATACTATATTGCAAACAGACTTTTCCATATGATAATACAAATCACAGTTTTCTCTCTCTGTTGATGTCAGATTCTCATCTTTCCTTCTGTACTCTTATTCAAGTTGTTTTAGCTACAGAATTATTGGCATCTCATTGGTTAGATCATAACTTGATTAATAGTTTCTTATCATTGTTTATTAAACCCTACATTTGTATTTGGTTTATAAGCATTGTTTTATCACCCACTTAAAAGATATCATCTGATTATTGATCCTTGAGAGCACTGGTTCATTTGATTCTTGTTTTGACTTTTTGAATACCATATTGTAATTGAGTTATCCCATTGATCCACACATACAAAATACAAAAACAAGTTTACCTTAAGTTACCAAGCATCGTTGTCTTACAACCTCAAAGAGTTTCCTGGAGTGATAACAAATTCGCGTCGTTGCCAGGGAGAGGAGACTGAAGCTCATCTTTCCTGGGAGACGACACAGAGTTGATATTTGATGATAGAGAAAGATTGGAAATTACATTGGTTGTAATCATCTATCTGGCGACTCCACAAGTTCATCCTGGCTCCAAAGAAGATCAGTACCAGGGTGAATCCACAAGAATCACCTGTCAGACCAGTGCCCAACCCAGAACTAATTCTCAGAAGAGGAAGATCATTTCAAGGTCAGACTTCAAAATCAGGTACCCAAAGTAATCATCTTTCTCATTCTAAGAAATCCATAGCAGAAAATCATGAATCTTCTTCCTCTAAGATTGTGAGTGAAAAAGCATCTGTAACAACTGCAGAAGAATCAATTATTTCTTATCAGGAGGAAAATGTCATTGCAGAAGAAGTGATAGGCTCAAATTTGGTTGAAGAATCATCTAAAACTTTAGAAAGAAATCATAGCTCCTCATCCCTTGAGTCTTTTCACTTACAGCAAGAAGAAGACCATATAAATATTCACACTAGCCTCCTTGTTGTAGAGCATATTCTTCAAGAACTGTATACTAAAGGTGAAGAAAACTCAACTGAACAACTTACAAAATTCTATATAGCCTCATACAAAACTTCTTTCCCATCAAAGAGTTATCCCCCTTTTAAATTAAATCCCCCTAGTGTTGAGGAATCAGAGAAAAGTCTATCACCTCTCTCACCAATAATCATTATTGTTGCACCTCCTCCTTTGACCAAGATGCAACCAATCCTAGCTGCTAGGTATGAACCATTAATATTTCCAAATCCAGTATCAACCATGCCTATAGGAGACTATCAGAGGTACATGCCCAAATTCACAGGTGAAGGTGATGTGACTGCTGAAGAACATATAGAGGCCTTTTACAGTTATGCAGAAAACCTTAACATTGAGGAAGAAGATGTTTGGACCTGAGTTTTTGTCCAAATCTTAGATGGCCATGCCAAGAAGTGGTTCAAATAACTTCCTGTTGGTTCAATAGCTGGCATAGAGCAATTGGATGATATCTTTTTGAAGCACTAGGGTGATAAAAGAGATTTTTTGTACTATATTACTGAATTTGGAAATCTAAAGAAAGAAAATGGTGAATCAGTCTCTGATTTCACTAAAAGGTTCAATAGGATGTATAGTAAAATACCAGCTAAGATAAAGCCCTCAGATACTTCTGCCAAAATGACATATGCAAATTTATTTGATTCAGAATTTTGTCTGTTGTTGAGAGAAAGAAGGTCACCTACACTATCTTTGATGCAAGATTCTGCTCTTGAAGTGGAATTGAATATATTGGTTGCTCATAAGTTGAAGGGAAACACTAATAGAAGAAAGCCTAGAGATGAAGCTTCTTCTTCATCCAATACTAATCCAAAATTAGACAAGATGGCTAAAATGTTAGATTCTTTAACTTCTGATATATCTAAACTTAAAATTGAAAACAAGCAGCATGTCAAGGGAAGGGGTACTTATGATTATACAAACATAAATTCCAAGCAGAATCCAAACAACTTCAGGAGAAATTATCAATAAGTGCAGATTTTGCAGAGAGAGAGAAATCCTACTGAGGATCAGAAGATAAAGGGTCCTCTTCAAAATGTTGTGATGGAAGAATATGATGAAGATGAATGTCCATAAGATCAAGAAGAACATATTCATTGTGTCAAAGCAGAGCTGGAAAAACCATTTTTGACTCAAAATGATTATGAGGAGGCCCTTACAAATGAACAAATTATTGAATTTTCTGATGACAATGGTGTATTTCAGGCAGATGAGAAAAATAGATACAATCTCATATCTAACGCAGTTGCTGCAAAACATAGTACTACACCTCCTCCTCAAAAGAAAAACATTGTACCTGCCAAGCAGCAGAATCAATATCAGTAGAACTTAAAGGAACTACATATTGAATTAAAAGCACCATCCCATGAGGTAAAAACATCTAACAAGACCTCATTATCATTTAATCTTGAAGAAGAAATCCAAAAAATTAAAATTCCAATCCCTCTAGTTGAGCTGTTGAAAAACGAGTCATTTAAGAAAAACATTTTGAGCACCTTTGATCCTAGATGCACTTTTGACTCTGCTGATATCTTCAACATTTAAGATAATCAGTCTATTATTTTCCTAGGCCCTATGATTGAATATAGAGATGAGAGTTGTCCACCATTTTACATTTCCTTGAATATTCATGACAAAATCTTGCATAATTGTCTCTTAGATTCAGGTGCATCCCATAATCTGATGCCAAAGGCTGTGATGGAAGAACTTGTTCTAGAAATCACTAAGACTTATCATGACCTTTTCTCTTTTGAATCTAAGAGAGTTAAATGCTTTGGGATTATTAAAGATTTGGCAGTGACCTTGACCTCAGCATCAATGAAAACCATGGTGATGGATGTGGTTGTGGCAGACATCCCTCCCAAATTTGGATGTCTCTTGTCTATATCTTTCGTGAAAAGACTTGGTGGAACTCTATAAATGGATCTATCATATGCCACAATTCCAGTGTTTGGTGGAGAAAACAAAAGGTTGTCAGAGAATCTCAGCTTGCATACATAATCATTGATGATCAGAATCTAGTCAATCACCCAATTTATTCTGTAGACACAGGTATCGGGTCATGTATACTTCAAATCGATGACACTCTTTCAGATTCATTATCACTTAAGCATCCCATTGTGCAGTCAACATAAATAGGTGAGAATGATTTGTGGAAAATGTTCTTTGATGGGGCGTGTACAAGAAAATCAGTTGGAGCGGGTATAGTCATCATTTCCCCATCAAAATAAACCACTCATTTGTCTTTTAAGCTCGACTTTAAAGTCACAAACAATATTGCAGAATATGAGGCATTACTCTTGGATCTAAATGCAGCTAAATATATGAGGATTAAGAATTTGCAGGTATTCGGGGATGCAGATCTGGTAATCCAACAGGTAAATAAGTCCTATCAAGCAAAACATGTCAGGTTAAAAGCCTATAGAGATGAAGTTTTGACAGTGATTCATTCTTTTACAAATTTCAAGATTACTCATGTTCCTAAAGCCATGAATGAACTAGCTAATTCATTGGTTGTTTCAGCCTGCTCTTTCATACCTCCATTACCTCCTAAATTAAACTATGAATTCCAAGTAAAGTATAAGCCATCACTCCCTGATAATGTAAAGTTTTGGAAGGTTTTTGAAGATGATGTTGAACTCACTAGATTCCTTGTAGTAATGGATGAGTTTGTAGATTTGCAGATTGATTTGGAAAATGAACATGATGAAGAAGCTGAGAAGCCAAAGCTCAGAAGTAAAATTGAAGCACATGAAATTGTTCAATTGTCCACTAACAAAATTCCTAAAGGATTGGTCCCTTTAGAAAAGCTTTTTGATAATAATGATGTGGCTGTCAAATTGGAAAATAAGGAAGAGGACTCAGATGTATTTCAATTTAATGTAGCCAGTGAACAAGATCCTAAATATGTCAACTTAGCTTCTCATTTGTCTGAAGAAAAAAAGGTTGATTATGGTGAATTGTTAAAAGAATTTGATGATATATTTTCTTGGCAATATGGTGACTTGAAAACATTCAACACTAAGATAATTCAACACAAGATTCCTTTAAACAAAGATACTAAACCATTTTGGTAGAAGCTTAGATCTTTCAGTCCTATGTTGTTGCCTACCATGGAAAAAGAGATCAAGAAATAATTGGATGCTAAAATTATTATACCTCTCAGATACTCAGATTGGATTGCTAACCTTCTACCTGTCAGAAAGAAAAATGGAGAGATCAATCTCTGTGTAGATTTCAGAAATTTAAACAAGTGTTCTAGGAAAGACAACTACCTGCTGCCCAAGATGCAACACATTTTACAGAAGGTGTCAGGGTCAAGTGTCATGTCCTTTATTGATGGATTCTCTAGATACAATCAGATTGTTGTCCATCCGGGTGATAGAGAAAAGACTTCCTTTACCACTCCATGGGGCACTTTCATGTATGAAAAGATGCCTTTCGGATTGATGAATGCTATAGATAGTTTCTAGAGAGCAATGGACATAGCATTCGTTGGAGAGAAAGACAAATTTGTTTTGATATATCTTGATGACATAACTGTTTTTTCAAGCAGCCATGAAGATTATTTGCAGCACTTGAGGAAGGCATTCCTAAAATGCATGAGGTATGGTATTTCTCTTAATTCTAACAAATCTAATTTTGCACTTAAAGAAGGAAAATTGCTTGGACATATTGTTTCAGTTGATGGGGTAAGGATTGACCCAAAAAGAGTAGAAGCCATTAAAAAATTGTCTCTTCCTAGATCAAAAAAGGATATTCAGTCTTTCCTTGGAACTATAAACTTTATCAGGAGGTTTATAGAAAACTTTGCAGAGCTTACCAAGCACATCACTTGTATGTTAAGAAAGAATTATGAAGTTAGGCGGACTGAAGAATCTAAACATTCTTTCAATGATATCAAATAAGCTGTCATGGCAACCCCTGTTTTAATTAGTCCTAACTTTGACAAAAAGTTTTACATATTCTCATTTGGTTTAAAAGATACAATTGCAACTGTACTATTGTAGAAAAATGTTGATGGTCAGGAGCAGCCAGTTGCCTTCTTCAGTAAAGTCTTGAGAGATGTTGAAGTAAAGTATGAACCATTGGAAAAACAAGCATATGCACTCATCAAGTCATTAAAAGCCTTCATGATTTACATTCTTCAAGCCAAGGTAATAGCCTATGTACCTTCAAGCTCTGTTAAAGATGTGCTTATACAACCTGACATAGATGGCAAAATAAGTAAGTGGATAACAAAGTTAATCGAATTTGATGTTGAGATCAAGCTAGTAAAACTTGTGAAAGGTCAAGGACTTGCTAAGCTCCTCACACAAACAAATTGTAAGTTGCTTGAGATGAATTTTGTGGGTATAAATGCAGAGAACATTCAGGTTTCAGAAGACAAAGGTAGTGATAATTTGCATGTTTCTCCTCACCTAGCTGACTGTGAATGGTACAGTCACATTATTTATTTTCTGCAGAATTTAACAGTTCCTTCATATTTGAAAAAAACATAAGGGAGAGCTTTAAAGCTTAAGGCCATAAATTTCTGCATTAATGATAGGATATTGTTTTGGAAAAATCCAATAGGGATACTCTTGAGGTGCATAAACCAAGAGGAAACAACTAAAATCATGATTGAATTTCACAATAGTGAGTGTGGAGGACATCATTATTGGAAGACTACCACTAATAAAATTTTGAGAGCTAGTTACTATTGGTCATCTTTATTTTCAGTTGTGTGTAAATTTGTGAAAACATGTGACAAATGCCAAAGGTTTGCAGGAAAAAAACAACTAAAATCTCTTCCCCTCCAACCTGTTGTGGTCACGGGTCCTTTTTAGCAATGGGGTTTGGACTTCATAGGTGAGATTCATCCACCTTCTAGCAATCAACATAGATGGATCCTTGTTTCTACTGATTATTTTACCAAATGGATTGAGGCCATTCCTACAAGAAATGCCAATCGCACTATCATCATTATTTTTCTGCAAGAAAACATATTCTCCAGATTTGGATGCCCTAAGAGAATAGTCATAGATAACGCTACTGCATTTAATGATAAACACTTGGTAAAATTATATGAAGAGATGGGAATTCAGCTAGTACATTCTACTTCTTACTATCCACAGGGAAATGGCTTAGATGAATCATCAAATAAGAGTTTAGTCAGAATCATAAAGAAGTTGCTGGAACAAAATACCAAGGGTTGGGATTCCAAGTTGAAATTTGCTTTGTGGGCTGACAGAGTTACAAATAAAAATTCAATTGGCACATCCCCCTTCAAGTTAGTATATGGCACTGAAGCCATCTTTCCTGTTCCACTTGCACTGCTAGTTGCAAAATTTTTACAAGAAGATGACTCTGAGCCAAATGATCTAACTAGGAGGATCCACAATTTGGTAGAGTTGCAGCAAGACAAGGAGAAACTTCTGGAAAAGACAGAGTTACACCAAAGGAAGATGAAATAAAATTTTGACAGAAAAGTTAAGGAAGATATTTTCAAGGTAGGGGATCTAGTTCTGAAATGGGATGCAGCAAGGCAAGAAAAGGGAAAACATGGCAAGTTTGATGCACTCTGGACAGGTCCATTTTTCATAGCATCAGCTAAGCAGAACAAAAATTTTTTCCTCCAAGATCTTGCAGGTGAATAAGTATCAGGTGGCCCATTCAATGGGCAGTTTCTGAAACTCTACTTTTCACGAGGCTTTCCTTAAAGCCTGCTTATTTGTACATATTCTTTTCAGTTTTTGTTTTTGTTTTGTTTTGTCAATAACTCCATGCCCAATGGAATACTGAGTAAAATCAATTTTTAATTTAAGTTGAAAATAAGGCTACTGAGTCAAACTAGGTTCTTAGAAACCTCACAGGGAGGTCTCCATCCTAGCTGGAGCCAAATGTTATCTCCCAAAATGAATCACTCAATTTGCTCCATTTTTGTAGGTGATAGCATGGTTATAAATAGGGTTCTATATAAATTTTATAATTTTGAAGTGTCAAAACATAGGAGTTAAGGTGTTATTCTAGAAATAAATCGATCCTCAAAAGGTCTTTTCAAAAAATCAGGAAAAATATTTTCAACGACTAACATCTGTTTTGAAGTTGAAGTTAGCCGGTGAAAGCCTCAGATTTCAATGGCTAAAGGGTATTCCCAGCAGCAAGCGAGCCGGTGAAAGTGTTAACATGGTTTTTTTCTCCAATGACTTTAGAAACCCAAATGGTACGCTGGACACATGTCATACGATCATCATGGCAAGTTAATGGAAGCAAATGAGTGGTTACACCTCTTCACCACGAACTAGCAGGATATCATGATAGATTGTGATCACGTATTTTGCATGGTAAACAGAGAAGGGTTTGAAGATGTGGAAAACTCTTAATCATCATTACAATTAGAGGATAAAGTACCAGATATTTGTTGACATCAAATCAAATCATCATTTCTTATTTCAAACTCATGGTGTTTAAAAATTCTATTATGGGGTTTCATATGTCAATTGATAACACAGGGTCATTTTCACCAGCGCCAACCCTTTCTTTATTTAGAAAGATTATTGTGTCAACCCTGTATAGATTAATTGGTGATTAAGTTGCAGATGGAAAGGAAGCGAGGAGTAGCACTTCTGAGGAAAGAATTAGACAACTTATCTCTTTTGCAGTCTCATCCAAAGGTTCAGAAGCGTTTCTCAGATGCAGGACGTATGACCTATGTAGAATAGTTGCAGGAGGGCTATCACCAGGCGATAGCAGTGACTTTTGCAAAGTCATACAATGGAAAGAAAGCTACAGTAGGTTCTCTGGAATTGATAGTTGATGAATCTGCCATTGCTTCAGCAACTGGCTTACCCAAAACAGGTCAAAGTTGGTTTAAAACAACAGTAACCAAGAATTTGGATTTTAGATCATACCTCAAAATAGAGTTACGAAGTATAACCTGGAAGAAAAGTATCCCTGCTTCTTACCTTGAAGATGAATGGCAAGTTCCATTCAAAGGCATTCAGATATATGTAACCTCAGAGGGTAGGTATGACAAGTTGATGTTATATCACTTTAGACTCCTAGATCACTTCACAGGGAAGGTCCTTCTAAATCTACATTTATTTCTTTATAGAAGCCTAACAAAGGTGTGTAATAGGATCAGAGTCGAACCATTCAGCATCCAAAATTCCCTTTGTCATTATGGCCTGATTAAAATGATCATCTTGGAAGAATTGAGACAAAGAAAAAGAACTTGGCAACACTTTGTCTTTTGGGAAGGTTTTGAGACCCAAACTCAACCTATGAATGAAAAGAAGAAAGAAAGAAAGAAGCAGCCAACTCCTCAGAGTAGCTCAAAGAGAAGGAGAGCTCTCCCAAAGTCACCAAAAGAGAAAAAATCTAGCATAAAGCCCAAGAAAGCTAAAAAGAAACTAGATTTCGAAACAAACCCAGAGCAATCCACAGTAAAGAAGAAAAATGTTCTAAATCTACCATACACATATTCAGACACAGAACAAGAAAAAGATGATGAAATTCCAACCATCAAAAGTACAAAGTACTCCACGGAACCTGCACAGGATTTTGAAGTTTTTACTTCCAAAGATGAAGGTGAAACCTCAAGAAATAAGAAATCAAAGAAATCACAAAAGATTAAGGAGGTGAAAGAGATAATATCACAATAGGATATTCTAGAAAGGGTGATAAAGGCAAGATATAAAACTTTATCAGAGAATTTTGCAAAGACCAATGCATCTTTTGAGAAGCTGGCACTTGAAAGTATAAAGGATAAGAAGAAGAAGAAAAAGATCACAAAGGACTATAACAACTTATGGTGGTTAGCTAAGCGTCTAAATAGAAAAATCAAAAAGTTGAAAGAAAGAATTACCACACATCCAGATTTACAGGTGCTGGCACAGGTCACTATAAATTTGCAGGGAGATTAATCAAGGCTAATACAAACAATGATTTTTTATTTTGAACACGAAAGGTTTTCCTTTTGATTAAAAACAAAATTTTCACCAGCACAGGAGGCGCAATTATAACCAATTAGTTGTTGAAAAGAAGAGCTTTCATCGGCTAATTAGCAAATTCTAAGGCAGAATAGCTGGTGAAACCACAGAGAAAGATTTTGAATATTTGAGCTCGAACAGAGCAATTTTTGGGTGATTTAAAAGATAAGAGGGCATCCAAAATATTAATCACCAAATCATGAAATATTCAGCTTGAAATATTCGTGGAGATATAGGAGGTGAATGCTTAAATGGTCAACTAAAACTTTTTTCACAGTTGTTTAAAGTTTTTAGTTTTGAAGACATATATCAACACATCAGAGACACATCAGGGGCACATCATGATAAAGACTAGATGTCAAAGACCTTTTGAAGACAGTTCGATTCATATAAAGTAGATTGTCAATTACCTGATTGTAATTAGTTTTCACTCTGATTTCTATATTTAGAAATCTAGATCCATTTTTCAGGGATCTGAGATCTATTGTAAAGGTTATAAATACTTATCATTTTGATAAAGTAAGTGTTCAATTTTGGATACATAAGATACTATATTGTAAACAGAATTTTCCATATGATAATACAAATCACAGTTTTCTCTCTCTATTGATGTTAGATTCTCATCTTTCCTTCAGTACTCTTATTCAAGTTGTTTTAGCTGCAGAATGACGGTCATCTCATTGGTTAGTTCATAACTTGATTAATAGTTGCTTATCATTGTTTATTAAACCCTACATTTGCATTTGGTTTATAAGCATTGTTTTCTCACCCACTTAAAAGCTATCATCTGATTATTGATCCTTGAGAGCACTAGTTCATTTGATTCTCATTTTGACTATCTAAATACCATACTGTAATTGAGTTATCCCATTGATCCACACATACAAAATACGAAAACAATTTTACCTTAAGTTACCAAGCATCTTTGTCTTACAACCTCAAAGAGTTTCTTGGAGTGATAACAGTAACTTAGCTCTCAAAGTTTAATTCTTCTCCTCTTTTCCATAGCTCATATATGGCCTGTTTATAAACTTTAAATGGAACTTAAGGGTCGATTCGTTACATTTCCAGTATATGGAAGGTCAAGGATCATGAATCTCGTGATATGACATGGAAACCCGACACTATTTTTTAATTTTGGGCACAAAACCCAATGTACATGGGTTGTAATTGTGTAACCTACGTATACGCATGTTGTATAATAGTTAGGGCACATATATGTGGAAAAATATTGTTTTTATCTTTGGGATTTCCAAAAAGGGACTTCAATTCTTCATAGGGAAATGGAAAAAGTCCTTATGAGAAACTTTGCATAGGGTGAGGCAAATATTGCTATAACACTTGGACATGTGGTCCAAGATGCACTCTTGAAATGCAAGTGGTGTTAGAAGAGGGTGTATCACATAATGAAAAATAGCATGAGGAATCACGTAATTAGAAAAAAAATGCATGTTTGTTTATTCAAGGGAGGAATTCTATAGGAAGGATTGAAAACCTATGATGGAGATCATCCTAAGGAACATTTACCGTATGGCCATGGCCTTTAGGAATTCCTCATCGTTTGAAATATTTTTCCAAAGGGGTATGTGAGTCAAAGGGAGTAATAGTTACAATTAAGGGTGTGGGTTTTTAAAGTTCCCCTTTGTGTGAAGGTGCTTGAGGAATATATAGCCTAATATAAAATGGTGGATTTGATGTGGCACGAGCATTGTATTCATGGAGGTGGAGATTAGGTCAATAGGGGATGTTGCCACATGTTGGAGAGGAATTTTGAATAAGTTTCAGGATCTAGGCCAATAGCAAGTTAAAGGGAAAAAGGAAATCAGAACATGGACCAGAGTGAATGACGAGAGTGGATGCCAAGGAGCACGGAAAAAGGATGCGTGAAAAAGAAACGTACAAACAAAATAAAATGATTATAAACCGTGGGGTTTGGGGACATTTTGTACACTTTTGCAATGGGTTTTGGGGGACACTTTGTCCACTTTTATAACGTTATTATCCCTATTGTTATGTATAAATATGTAAGATATAGAAAGATAGGTATATTGAGTGATGGTGCATGTAATTTGTGAATGATTTTTTATAAGGGAGTCTAGCGAAGGAAGAGATCTGTAGTATGATTGAGGAGTGAATGTGCACTACAGAAGAATGGCTAGGCATGTTTGGGATTATATTACTATTGCATATATTGTAGTTCAGTGTGCAGTTGTAAGAAATCTATTAATGAATAATATAAGAAGCCAGTCATTATGGATGTAGCCCAAGTTGGGTGAACCACGTAAATCTATGTGTTATGATGTGCTTGAAATATAAGTTGTTTCATGGTTTATGCTAAATGTATGGATGATATATGATGTTGTAATGTAGGGCATAGATTATGTTTTATAACAAAGTAACTGTTAGCTATGAGAACTACACACCTAAGTAAAATACCCAAATGATGCCTCACTTCCCCTCAGCGCTGTAGAATCTTGGTTCGTGTAGACCCTCTAGATGCCTTGGATGAGACTTCACTTTCTTTGCAGGTGATGTCAAAGGGCCAGTCTCTAAGGTTTTTGTTGGTATTTGAATGATTAACCTTGGGCCTGGCCCCTGTGTGCCAAAAAATGGTTTTGTTACTAGGACCAAGAACTATAATTGAGGGGAATGTTTTGGAGGCTAAATAGAGAAGAAATTGAAGAATGGTTGGAAAATAAGCAACGAGACTTTGCCAGAGAAAAGAATAGAAATCTGAGGATTAGTGATGAATAATGGTTACAGAGGTATGTTTTCACATATCTGCACAAAATTTTCTTTCGTGAATTTCTGATTATCTTGATTGAATGGTTGGGAAGGATAGTAGATAATGTTGGGAGATACATATATGAAGCCTTGAGAAACTGGACTCCTAGACTGATCAGACAACTCAATACGATAAGTAATAAGGTTTATCGCGTAGTAGATTTCTGGTTGAATAGTATACTGGGGAGTTATACTACAAAATTTGCAGTAGTTTATACCCAGTACTATAGTGTCATAGAGAGGTACTTCTATAAGGGTTCGTGCGAAAGATATTTGAGCGCATTATCTACTTGGATAAATATTTTACTGTGTGACAAGATTGCCATGAAAATGGAGTCTAATAGATAAATACCTTCACACACATAGGGGAACTAGGGAATGACCAAAAAATGGTCTGAGAGTGGGAAGGATGAGTAAGAAGTGGATGGTATCATGATGTCGAGAGAAGAAACTAACTCATATGGAGAGATTGGAGTACTACACTGTAGGAAAAGGTTTAGATACAATAAGAAGGAGACTGTGGATGGAAAGGGAGAGAAACACAGATAATTTTGTTGGGTATGTGTTATATTCTTTGCACAAGTAGAAGTGTTTGCGTTGTGTCAGGCCCGCAGGGGGGTGAATCCCCCCAGAGAGAGGGTTCCGAGACAAGGCCCCTGAGAATTTTTTTGCCTCGGGAAATGTGTTTCATTTTTGCCTTGTTTTTTGTGTTTCCTCGATTTGCATGTCCATTGTTGAGTGGTTTTTCAGCACATGGTTTTTTATCAATGGTTTTCTATTTCCGGTTAAGGAATTAGGGTTGTTGACTAATCCAGGTCATTGGGTTAGGGTTTTGGATGTCGTTGGCTCCTATATTTATATTTTATTGTAAACAATGTATCACTATGAATGAATATAGAATATGTTGGTTTTTCTGGGTTGGGTTTCTAGGGGAAAAATCTATGTGTAATGTTTGTATTTTCCATTGTATCATTTTTGTTCTTTTACTGAAAATCTGTTTGCAGTAAATATTGTACAATGTTAAAATCTACATTTGGTATCAGATCTTTGTTGGCTCTAGGGGGGACACTTTTATGGTCAAGGGTTTGGCTTGGGACTGTGATAAGCCTTGTTACAGTGGGAGATATGTGGTATTGATTTTTCAAGTGAAAAGAAATGGAAAACAATTCGAAGATGGAGATCGAGAAGTTTAATGGGCAAATGTTTTAGCTGTGGAAGCTCAAGATGGAGTATTTATTGGTGGAGAGAGATCAATGGATCATGGTAGATCTAGGTACTGCACCTACAAGAACTTCAACATATGACTGGAAAAAGTTGGATCAGAAGGAAAAGAGCACAATACAACTATGTCTCTCAGATTCAGTATTACAGAATGTGTCAGAGGAAGCTAGAACCAAGGATTTATGGGATAAGTTGGGAAAGTTGTATCAGTCTAAGTCCCTAGTAAATAAACTATTCTTGAGAAAGAAGTTTTATAACCTGAGGATGAGAGATGGAGACTCAGTGGCAGATCATTTGAACACCTTCAATACTGTGGTAAGTCAGTTAGTATATGTTGAGATTAAAATTTCAGATGAAGATAAATGTATTAGTTTATTGTGTTCTTTACCATACTCGTGGGATAGTCTAGTTGTGGCCATAGGTATTAGTACAACTTCCTTTAATTTTGATGAAGTGGTCTCATCCTTGTTGTTAGAGGAGATGAGATGGAAGAATATGGAAAGATAGAGAACATATGCATTATTTTCAAGAAGACATTCCCAGGAAAGAAATAGATCTAAGTTCTCAAGTGAGAGATCTAAGTCTAAGGTTAGATCTAAATATCCCATAAATTTTGTAAAGGTATGTTGGAGATGTGGAAAATAAGGGAACTACAAGAAGAAGTGTAGATCCAAAGTTGAGAAAAAGAAGAGATCTGAAGAATCTCCTTCTACAGAAGAAAATACCTCCAAGGAAGAAGGAGGGGATGTGTACTTGGCTTCTTCAAGAACACATGCCGATCACGAGGCATGGTTGGTTGACTCAAGTGCATCCTTTCATATGAATCCCCATAGGAATTGGTTCTGTGAATATGAAAGGTATGATGCAGGTAATGTTTTCTTAGGTGATGATTCGACAACTAGAATCATAGGATGAGGAAAAGTCAAGTTGAGGCTCATAGATGGAAGAATTAGAACACTACTTGGTGTTATTCACATCCCAGGTTTGGCCATAAATTTGATTTATGTAAGAAAAATGGATGATGCAGGGGTAAAAACAATATTTGAAAAGGAAACTTGTAGGATGGTTTGAGGAGAAATGGTGTTGTTGAAAGGAGTTCAATTTGGAACTCTGTATAAGATGCAATAAAGCACTATTAATGATGGGTGTAATAGCTCCATTGTTCCTGATATTGGAGTTGAATAAGAAATAACTTCTATAGTCTCTCAAGAAAAGTTTATGTTGTGGCATCAAATATTGGGGCGTATCAGAGATAAGGGTCTTCAACTACTACACGGTAAAGGTGTGGTTGAAGGTATGTCTATCTACTCTCTGGATTTTGATTTCTGTGAAAATTGTGTATATGGGAAGCAGAATCGGGTAAGATTCCCTTTTGGTGCAACGAGGGCAGGAGGAATTTTACAACTAGTTCACAGTGATGTTTTTGGACCTGTATCAATCCCATCATTGGGAAAATCTATGTACTATGTCTAATTTATAGATGACTTCTGTAGGAATACTTGGATATATTTCCTTAGGAAGAAACCTGAAGTCTTTGAGAGGTTTAAAGAGTTTAAGGCTCTTGTTGAGAATCTAACAGAGAAAAGAATTAAGGTACTAAGTACAAATAATGGCAGAGAGTTCTACGGGAATGAATTTGAAGAATTTTGTAAGAA
>JASDQU010374916.1:95481-110975 GCA_032191745.1 Picea mariana | reverse complement strand
TTCCTTAGGTTTTATATTCATTCCTTTGAGCCTAGCAATCATTCTGGGGCAATCCAATACTTCATGATCTAGAGCTTTGCAACAAAGACAACTAGGTCCTCCACCAGGGCATTCCTTAGCTAGATGTCTTGGTTTTTTGCAACTGTAACAAAGCGTTAATCCTCTCTTTCTTGTAACTGATCCCCAACCTCTTCTGTACTTTGCACCAAGATCATAGGGACCAATCTGCAACAAATTTTTTCTAGGATCCTGCATCCATTTGTTATTCCAAACATTCTTTCTATTCATAGGTATAACATATCTATCACTATTATTATCAGATCTATTCATATCAAACCTTCTTTCATCTAACAATGCCCTAGTTTTCAAGCTAGGACAGAATCTGTCAAAAATACCTAGATCCATGCTCTAGAAACAAAATATTCCACTTATCTTACTTCTACAGAGCACAATTCTTTCAGAACTAGAACTTTATTACCTTTATTAGAGCACAGAGCTTACAAATCTTACCTCTTTTAATAATAAAATCCCACTTTTACCTTTCTTAGAGTACAAATCATTCAGATCTTGCTTCTTTTCTTTAGTATCAACCTCTTTTCTTGCAGATCTGATCTCTTTTCTTCAGATCTGACCTTTCTTTCTTGGCACAAAGTTTCATAGGTCAAGTAGAACACTGCACACTGAGGAAACAGATCTACGCACAGAGCTTTATTTTCACGAAGATTCTTCTTCTCTAGTTCCCAACAATCACATTTTCAGGTCCTGGCAACGAAACCATTTGTTGGCACAAGGGAATACCCAGGGTTCAATGCTCAAGAGCACACCAACAAAGCCCTAACTACTGGCCCTTTCGACAACACTTGCGAAGCAGATGAAGTCTCACCCGAGGTAGAGGCAGGGGTGATTGCAAGACTCAGGTGTCTGCAACCTTAGCTAGGACACAGATCCGTGATTCTATCCTTATAACACACTTAGCATCAATTATTCATCAATATTCAACCCTTCTTATACTTCACAGATAGCACAGAGCATCACAACATTCACTTAGATCTAAGATATTTCAACACTTAGCAACAATAAAATAGATCAGATCCAGTAGATCAGCACTAAGCATATTCATACATATCAGATCTAACATTCATACACATCTAAGAAGCACGAAGCCTAAGTAGATATATCTAAATATATCAATGCACTTAGAAACAAAAGAGATAAACACATCAAGTTAAAGCACAAATCATACTATACATATTTATGTGGTTCACCCCCTCCCTGGGGCTACGTCCACCAACTCTTCTTCTTTATTAGTGTCTTCAATCGGTTACAACATAAAGCCACTCAAAACCCTTACTTCGCACAGGACATAAGATCTGCGTAGCTCGCTAGATCCTTCTTCCTTGTACTTCAACACAAAGCCTTCTACAACCTCTTACAACAACTTGCACTTAGCTTTGCATGCCTCTTACAATCATGCACAAAGCATTTACAATCCACATCCAATCACACAGATCTAACTACTAGCACTAAGCCATCGACCATTCTTACATTGCCTAAGTATCTATTTATACATTACAAAAGTGGGCCTAAGCGTGGGTAAACCCACATGTTGACATCTCTTTCTCATTACATTAACCCAAAACCCCAAAAGAGGTCCAAAAGTGGACCGAGATTCCATGATCTCTGCTTCGCTTGACGCTCCTTCTTCGACTTGCTGTCGAAGTCCCAAAATAGGTCAAAATGATGAAGGTTATCCAAAAACTTGGTCAAGGGCCAACAAGGGGACACACACAAAGTGAGGAGATCTCATTTATTGGGTGGAGATGGACTTTCATCCAAGTGTGCAGGGGAAAGGTTTGAGGAAAGGAGCAAAGGGGAAAAAAATGTGTAGCATCCATGTGTGATAGGCCCGACTATTTTGATTATTTGTATTTTCATTGTGTGGGCCATTATCCTGGGATGGGAGCCCAGATTTTATGTAATAAAATCAACAAGGTATTGATTTATCCTTAGGGGTTTTTCCTAGGTTATTTTGCCCAAAACTTATGTGTGTACTTTGCATATGATTTCCTTATTTTTTCTTCCACTGTAATGTTTCATTAATAGCTCAATTGTGCTTTTATCCATTAATTTTTTTTTTTGTAATTAACCGTCGGGTGTTGGGTTAAGAGAAATTTAACATACATCATGTTTAATTACACATCACTAAAACAAGGATTATAAGCGGGGGTGTTACATATCCAATGACAAATATATATATGATCAAACAACCTAGATTCATTTTGGACTTAGAGATACGATGGTACTT
This sequence comes from Picea mariana, assembly GCA_032191745.1. Taxonomy (NCBI): domain Eukaryota; kingdom Viridiplantae; phylum Streptophyta; class Pinopsida; order Pinales; family Pinaceae; genus Picea; species Picea mariana. The sequence continues at coordinate 108,670 of JASDQU010374916.1, read as the reverse complement.
GAATTTGAAAGATCTGATGATGGAGATCGATCATGATTAACAATCCACATTCATTATGGAGTAAGATATGCGTGAATGATAACAAGGTCTCTCTATTCTAAAATGAACCTCCTGATGACATCTTTCCACATCCATGTGCCAACTCGACTGCCACCTTACATCTCCATGTCAAAAATACAAAAATTCGAAACTTTCAAATTTCTCAATTTTGTCAATAATGATTGTTTTCCAAGAATTTTCCATTCACCATAAAATTCATAGAATCGACCCTTAAAAATCATCCCCCTTCGCCAAAATTGATTATGAAACTACCAAATTGACCCATGTACTTGTTAATTCTACATTTTTGAGACAATTTCCCTTCTGATTTTGCCTAGAATTGGGGGATTTCACCCAATTTCACCATTTCCTTTCATAGGTGATTATGAAAATTTACTATTTGACAAAATTTGTAGCTATGAATTTAAAAATTCATCTCTCTATAATCCACTTGCTAACAAGTTTGACTACTAGGAAATTCCAAACCCATAATTTCTGAATTCGACCATTTTTCCAAATTTTTCCACTGAGGCATTTCATCAAGCACTTCATATGAAACTTACACACTTTTCTTTGGCATACATGTTTTTTTCCCATACAACCCTAGTGTTGTAACCATTTCTCTGATACCACATTGTAATGCGTCTAGAATCCCATCTGAGCCATGTTATTCCTAAATCCAAGTCTATCCATATTGAATTTTAAAAATTCTTTTATCCTCGCTCATTAGTTCTTTGATACCATATATTGGAACCAAGGTTTTGGAAAGACTGCGTGTGCACCAGAAGTTTTGCATGACATGTACACCACAATTTATTTACTGTTCAACACCAATGCTTAGCACATGCTGACTATTTTGTATTGCACCTACACCAATCGATTTGCAGTGTGTGCGTTGACTATGGCACCACTGTTGTAGGAAAATTACCCCGCGGAAAGGTGAATGTCCTCTTGGATAGTAGACCCCTATGGCCAAGACAGAAAAATGATAACATTGAACACTAACATTCCTTTAAATGTAGCCAAACTAGTGAAAGGAAAAGAGGAAGAAAGAGAGATGTACCTTTTTCCTGAAGTTTGTCCTTGTTCGGTCCAGGCTGAACTTGATCTTCAATCCCTTTAATGAGTTCTGCAATTCAATAGACAACAAAGACAATGCATGATTCCTATTCTACCAAGATTAGTTTGAACTAGATTTATCAAGAAGAGACAAGCCCATGCAAATATACATAAACTTGAAGGAAACATTCCAAGCATATATATTAATGAGAAGATAACAAGGTGCTTACAATCTGTAGATGTAGATGCAACAACCTCACTAATTCCTCCTTGTCCAACCCCTTGCTCAAAATATCCATGATCAGAATGAAAATACTTTTCAATGATATTCTCCCCCCCTTTCACCATGATAATGTCTCCTTATATAGGCCTTGAGAGGCTCAACCACCTTAGATATTCTTGGAATAAGTTGAGGATATGACTCCATCAGTTGTGGGATTTCCCTTAGATCCAACCTTTAACTTGGATTCGAGCCAAACTAACTCAGATGCTTCTTAGATATTCTAATAGATAAGGGGGATTCTTCCCCAAGATTATCTCAACAGATCGACGCTCCATTAAAGCTAGCAAAAAAGCTCTATAACGCTCCCTGCTAAGAGGACAAGGAGCACTAGCACTCCCTGCATGTGGGCAGGGGAGAGCTGATCTCTAAAAATTCGTTTAAGATGATTATTCTTGAAGGTAAAAGTTTGTAAAATTTTCCAAATGACATGTTTTCATCTTCTAACAAGTCTTAGAGGATGTACCAAGTGTTCTTATGATGTCATCTGCAATGCGACACATGCAAGACAAAAATATGACTTTTGTGACACTTACGACAAAAGTGCGACAGTTGTGACACTTGCGACAATGAAAATGAGACATTATCTAAGTGAGAAATTTTGACGTGTAATAGATTTCCCCCCAAAGTGTGAGGTCAGAAGAAGGAAGCTGATGAATGAAGTTCTTTGTAGATTTTCGAAGCAAGGGTATGGATTCAGAGAACCTGGTAGAAGCTGCAAACAACCATCAAAAAAATGTTATCATATGTTTTAAACCTAAGTCAAGCATACCTATGCTTGAGTGATAAAGGAATTTAAGGTATGGCTGCCACAAAATACACTGTGGATCCATAATCATATTGACTTAATGGTATAGCCACCAACTATACAATGTGGATATATACTTCCATGGCATGAACTGATCGTAGCCACGATAAATACACAGTGGATCTACGAGATGATAAAAAATAGTCATGGACCAATACAAAGTGGATATATGTGACAATATATTTATCAACATGCTCAAATGATATCCTTTCACAGCCTAGGTAAAGCGAATATCAAAATGAACGCTCAACCCAGGGTCTTCATCCCAATCCCAATGCGGTACTAATCTAGCCACGTGAATAGATGTTTTTGATGTCGAACATGGTAGAAACCACTTGATTAGCGGTCATTGAGGTAAAGCGTTAACAAGTGTGAGAAAAATCACCAATGATGTCAATGACTACCAAGGTACCCTAGTACAATCCAAAAAATGTGAATAGATGAGCTGAAGTCGAACATTCATGGAATCATTCGAGCAGAGGTCAATGATGTAAACCTATTGTTGGAGGTGAGGAGGCATGCCATTGAGGCATGCAAGTCCCAATGTAATAAATGGTTTTTAAGTCAAATTTAATGGATAATGTGTTGAATTCGACAGGAAAAGAATCGTCGAAGGAGGGAATTGATGTATCCCTCATCAAAGACACAAAAATGACATGGAGAAGTGAGATGATGAATCAGATGAGTATGGACTGCACGGGTATTGACACTAGAAATTTGTGATGGTTGACTCTTGAGGTGGATACTTCCCTTGAACACTGAGGCACAACAACAAAAACTTGACATGGACCAAAACATGATGCAGTGGATACAATGACTTTCATCTGGTGACCTAAAGGAGTAAAAATACTTGGGGGATTGGTTCAGTGTAGAGGTTCGGAGGATTAAAATGTATGTAAAAAAATGTGTCGTGTGTTGAGGGGTCCTAAATCCCTTTAAATCAAAAGTAGTAACCAAACCCGCCACCGAGGCCCAATTAGACTTTGCAGCGTTTAATGGTGGAATGGTTCTCCAGATCTTACGATCTGACCAATTAATCGATGGGCTTTACATAATGATTAACAATATGTCTTCTTGTGAAAGCTCCTCCTTCAGTTTGAACGTTCTCTTTTTTTTATTTTCTCTTATAGGTGGGACCGATACAAGATAAATGCTGGTATAAACCAACTGGGTAACAAAGGGGAAATTTATTAACTTGAAGAAGGCTGAGCCTGGGATAACCCTTGTGCTCAAGCATGCATACAATGATTCTTATGACAAGCCTAGTACTAATACATCAACTTGCTGGCATTTCAATTACTGGCTGACATACAATTTATCAGAAGAGAATATACATGCAACAATAATGATGGCAAGAAAAATAGTTTTCTTTTCTCTGATCACCAATCACACATTAACACAATGATTTGTTTACATCATTAGAGGCAAGAATTATAAAAATACTGAATTAGATAACTTATCATCAGATCCATAAAATCTTACTCATTACAACATCCATTCATGAGATAAAGTCAGAAGTAATTCCTCCTTATGATCCAATCACACACGCTTTTGATGAAAACATAAACTTGTCTCAGGTCCTAAACAAGACTTCTCAATTAAGGTAGCTCCGAAATAGTTCTTTACAATTCCAAAAATGAGGGTCTTTGCAAAAACCATCGAAATCTTAAACGTACAGAAACTACATATTTATCAGAGTTGTAGAGGCTCTTATCCATCTAGGACTGATACTTAAGTCTACATTAACAAATGTAGAATGACTAATTAACTTGACTAAAAACCTGTTGGAGTACAACAATTTATACTTCACACTTGACTTAATAAAAAGGAGTAGTTCTTAGCACACATAGAAGACCACTTGTTAATTTAATCTATAATGGTTCTGAAATTGATTATCTAAAAAATGACACTGTCTCTTAGACAAAACTGATGCATGCGATGGATGAACTGTAATTGTGGTAGAAACTGATTCGAAGTGTCAGGGATGAGTTCTGCATTGATCGTGGTGTGCACGTGCGCTGTTGGAGGCCACTAGAGACAACTAGATGTGTAGTGTGAAAATATCCCGGTGTGACGTGGTGACCTGACGTTATATAAGCACATGATTGTGGAAGTTGTTGAGGGTGGTTTGGGTCCACACCACTCCGACCCTCGCAATCCACCACAAGATGCCACGTACTTCATAAGCTATAGCATGGTTTCAATTGTGGGACCACTCTGGAAAATTAACGTTCGAGCATTTTACGTCCCCGCAATGAAGTGTGACCATTGATCGTGTTGCAATCTACGATCTGGGTAACCTTGCTATTTTAGCGCCCCTGCTAAATTTTCTATGCATATGCCATATTAGAACCTCCCTAGCCATACTTAGCGATGGTGAAAATTTCTTGGAGCTTGGGAGCTTTTGAACACGGAGCACGAATATCTCCCAAAGTGACGTGGCAGTCTCTCAGCACTTTGTCATTTTGGAGTTCAGGAGATTCTGAATGTTGTGCTTGGAAAATACCCCTAAAGGACGATCTCCCAGATCTGACATGGAAACTAGATGTCATATCACTAACATTTCATGGAAATAAGGGTGACATGTGTCACGTGGAAATGGGTGAATGACGCAACCAAATGACCTGGAATGAGTGCCATGCATTATGAGTGATGAGTGTGCCACATGTATCAACTGATGGGTGTGCCACATGGCTCGACTGATGGGTGCCATGTGCTTCAACACTTCGGTCTTCAAGATTTTTTTATTGTGAAGCATGAAGCTCTCCCAGAGTAGTTGTTGGTCACTATAATTGCTTATTAATTAAAACAATCAAGTGTTACATAAATTGTCAACCCAGGGAAGTCTGTTTATTTCAAAGGAAATCACACACTATATATGCTCAATCTCAAAAGCAATCTAGAGTTGTGATAAAAGTACACTAATCACACCTTACTTTGAACAGACTGAAGTTCTACTTTGAATTACAGAAAAAACGATCTATCTATTGCAGAGTTTAAGATTCAAAGGAAAATAATTATCAGAAGAATCCTTGATTACATTAAGAAACAACAACCTAGGAAAAGGAACCTTTCAACATACTGCAAAGAAGACTAACTATTTTGAACAGAGAACAGGACCCTATTCCCCAAAGAAGGAATCTTCAGCACCTGTCTCTGACTATCACACTTTCATAAAATCATTCTGCAAACAGAATTACCAATCAAAATAATTAACAATTACCTAGGAATGAATTGTATGAAAACGATGTAACAATCAGTGGAAATAGAGATTTAACAATGTATGAATAAAAACAATACTAACACACTACAGAAACTAATGGGTGAATCTTGTGAAGAAGGTGGGCCCTCTCCTTTTTACAAGATTCCCCGGAAATGAAAGGAACTAAGAAGAAATGCTCAGAATAATCTTTTATTCATCTGTCAAATGTGTCAAGTTACAATATCCAAAGTGAACACGCTCCTTCTCTGTAATTCCTTTCTATCTAAGCCTTTCGTAATCTCCCTCTAATGCTGATTTCTCCCCTATTTAAAGAGGAGAATCCTCTTAATACAATTAAGAATAAAATTACATGTGTACATACAAATCCTATTCTTGGTCTGATCTAATCTTCTATGCTGGAATAGAATATTCTGATCTTCAGTAGAAAAATGTTGTTACAGTGGTTGTAATGGTGCTGGCTTGAGGTACAGCTGTTACAGTCGGTGTAACAGATTCTTTAATTATCTTTTCTTGTTACTGTTGTGTGTGTTTCAGCATTGAAAATCACAGACTGTTTCAGCAACGCAATTTGCGTACTGTTGACTGTTTCAGCAACGTGGTCTTCAAGTAGCAATGATGGTTGTAATGGTTCTGACTTTGAGGTACAACTGTTGCGGCCGGTGTAACAGCTCCTTTAATTATCTTTTCTTGTTACTGCTGTAAATGTTGTTGCAGCACCACAAATCACAAACTGTTTCAACAACGGGATTTTCATACCGTTTGATTGTTTCAGCAACGTGGTCAACAACGATATTTCTTGTTACTACTGTAAATTCTATTTCAGCATCGCAAATCGCGGACTGTTTCAGCAACGGGAGTTGCGTACTGTTTGACTTTCAACAACGTGGTCTTTGAGTAGCAACAATAATTTAATCGTGGTCTTCAAACTGTTTTAGCAACTATATATTTCTGATTAGTGGCTAAGTATGAAAGTAATTTAAAATTACATGTAAAACGAATTAAACATATAACAAAGAGAAGAAATGTTATATACCTTTGGGAAAAATAGATTAATGTGATAATGTAGGCTTAAATATGAGTGGGAAAAGGATGTAATGATAGAAAAAAGTATGAGAAAAAGGGTACATTATAGGGTCCTAACATCCCCCCCAACTAAAAATGTTGCATGTCCTCGGGCAACTTCAATCTGAATCAGAATCCGGATACCGACTCTAGGCATGCAAATTACTTAAGCAGTAGCTGTAGAAAGTACTGTCTGTTGGGGCTTTGAATCCTTGAACCTGTTGTAGCCTTTTCCAGGCTGCTGCTTTGACCTTCTTGGGCAACTTATGATGAAATTGGTACTTCTCTACTGGCATCCACGGAATGGGAAAATGGAACTGATAACCTATCCAGTTTTTAGCGCATTGCTGGACACATTTGATGTAACTAGGTACCCGGGAGATTGTTGTCTCAAGATTGGTAGGACTAAAGAGATTGTGTTCTTGCCTTTTCTTAGAAGATTGTTGCCAAAACATGTTATTTTCTTTTAGGGCAGCAGTCTCTATGGATTCAATAAACTTTTGACAATCCTGAAGTACTGTTTCCTATAGTTTCCATATGTATTGAGTCATCCCTGGTTTCTTCAAAAATTGATAATATTCTGCAACAAAGGTGGCAACGTTCTGTGGTTCTAGCCATATCCAGAGGAGACGGTTATCTTCATTGTGCTTGGCAGCTAGAAAATCATCTTGCCACGTAATCTGGTTGGTAAGGAAGGAGACAAGTGCCCGAATCTGGATATCACCAACAAGAGGGTTGAGGTTAAGCTATCTATTCTCAGGGATGGCCTCATTATGAAGATATACCTCACATAGTAGATGTTGATCAATAGTAGAGGCTTCTGCAAACGTTTTAACAAAATCTTCTGGTTTGAACACTGCATAGGGTCTTCCTTCTTTGATTGATTTAATTTGAAAAAATGTAAGTCGTTCTATAAGGAAAAGAGAGTAATTTGAGGATGGTTTCCTAGTAGCCAACAATTTTTGTACCAAATCAAACATCAGAAGCAATTTTCCTTTTAACTCTTCATTCTGCTTCTTATGGGCACGAGATTCTTGGTGTGTTTTCTCCAAAGCTTCCCAGTTTGAATAGATGTGGTTTAGCCAAAGTAGTCTGTGCTCCTGCAGATTTTTGTCCTGTGTAATAATAGACTCCTTTTTCCATTTGTCCATTATTGCCTGCTCATTCCATGGCTGATTTTGTGTTTCAGCATCATAAGTGGTAGGCTGAGGTAGGATCTGAGTGGCTTGTTCCAAAAGAGTAGGGGTATTGATCTTGCTAGGAGGGGTAGATTCAATAATAGGCAGTGTTTGTACAACTTTACTAATAAAAACAGGGGCTTCAGCTGTAGCAGTTGTTGTAGGCCAGGGTTCATTTTTTTGAATTTTGGAAGGTCCTACTTGTTCTTGTGTAACAGTAGGGTGTTATTCTTCTTTAACTGCAAAAGTCGTAGGTGCAAGGGAAGCTCCATGCATTGGAATTTGAACCACTTTGTAGCCTGCTTGATAATAAATATTCCCACATTGGCTGCACATATACTCTCTACACTAATCATCTTTTGTGTTTTCCTCTGTCATGGCCGCTATGCGAGCTAAGGTATACAATTTAAGTTCCCTGTCATAGGTTTCCTTTACCATTACCAACTCTTACTTGTAGGCTTCCAGTTCGGATCTTAGGAACTCATTCTCTTGTAAGAGAGAGGCCATTGTTGGTTCTGGTTGTTGATATGTCATGGGTGTATCAAGAGGGGTGACTGGTTCTTGTGTAACAGTCACAACCGCAATAGTTGGTTCTTGTGGAGCAGCTACAAAATCAACAACTGATTCTTGTGTTTCATCTTCTTGATGTAAATAAAGTAGTGTTGCAGCACCCTGGGCATCCGATTCCTGTATTTCGGGAATAAAATCAACAACTGGTTCTTGTGTTTCAGTTGTAGCTGTTTCTTGTGTAACAACTATAGCTGGTTCTTGTGTTTCAACTACTGAATGAGTAGCTGGTTCTTGTGTTTCAGCTACTGAATGANCAAGAAACAGCTACAACTGAAACACAAGAACCAGTTGTTGCTGTTTCTTGTGTAACAACTATAGCTGGTTCTTGTGTTTCAACTACTGAATGAGTAGCTGGTTCTTGTGTTTCAGCTACTGAATGAGTAGCTGGTTCTTGTGTTTCGGCTACTTGATTTAAAGAGAATGATGTCGCAGCACCTTGGGCCTCTGGTTCTTGTGTTTCAGTGCCCATGGGTGGAATAGATAAAAATTTTGAGATTTGGGAGGGTGGAGGTGTTTGAGCTTTTAGCAAGATGGGTGGGGGGTTTAGAGTGGTGGAAGTAGTGGCTTCTTTTGTTGAAGCCCTCATTCGTTTTTTTGGTAGAAAGGAAGGAAAAGTAGTAGTTTGCTTCTTTCTTTTGCGAGTGGGTTTTTCCTCAGTGATGGGGCAGGGAGGGTTATCAAGTTTGTCTTCTTCAGAATCATTGCTAAGGATATGAATAGTAGGAGTAGATGATTCTGGTAAATTGTGGGGCGGGTTTGGTATGGTAGGCGGGTTAATTGGATCAATTGGGTCTATAGGTGGATTAATAGGTATTTCCAGAGGGTCAGGAAGGTTTTGTGGTTGTTGTTCATGAGGATTTTCAGGATGTTCAACAACTTCCTGAGGGTCTATGGGTGGATTGTTTAGGGGAGGGTTTTGTTGGGAAAAACCCTTTTGGATGAGTAATTGCACGAGACGGTGATGGGTAAGGGAAAGGGTGGGATTTTTAGCCTTTTTACAATAATGCGACATATTTCTAAGACAACCGAGCAGATAGTAAGGAATATTCACCAGTCTTGCATGTCGTAAATGAGATAACAAGACAAAGTCGTGGTGGTAGACTACCTGGTATTGGCCTTCACAGGTAAGGTAGTGCTTGACAAACTCTACAACTTTCGGCTAGGGAAGTGGCAGCGAGCTAAGTCGAACACCTCGGGCTTTATGCTCAACTTGTTCTCCTGGCAGAAGAAAATCCTGCTGGGCATTAAGAATATTGTGATTGCAACTGAACCAGTGAACGCCCGTGACAGGAAGACCCGAAACCTATGCTATATCATCCTCTGTGACTGGAATCCAAACCCCTTGAACAATAGAATGGTCTTCTTGAAGATTCTGAGCAAATTGAAGAACCTGATGTAGATCAAATCCCTGGAGCCTCTGAAAATAACCCAGCCAACCTGCCTGCTGAAAGATTTGGTAGACTTCTGGATACAATTCTAGCAGGGTTGTCATGGCGGGTTCGTATCGTATAACATGGCCTCCCATAGCTATTTAGCTCAGTAAAATGCACAATCTTAGAGTCAAGTAACCGCACCCGAACAGAGTAATTTTTGCATATGAGGGCATGTAAATGATGGTGAAAGAACGGAATAATGGGTAAAAAGGAAGTGACGATAGTCATTTCGTGTGAAATAATAGCATAAAGTTTCGATATTTACTCCCTCCCCAACTACAACTAAAATAGTGACTTTAAGTGAATGGTAATAATGAACCGGGATCTTCTCATTAGCCATAGTTCAATTGTATTTACATATAAAGTTTACATACCTCATCTTTACCTTTGATTTGTACTTCGAAAAATATAGTGCCTATCCATAATAGATCTGCAGTGATCATGGGAGAAACTTTGGATTTATGAGAGAAATTGTATCAAGGGTTTGTTTAATCATGGGAGAAGGTAGTGAAAGGATAGAATGTAGTATGAAAAATAAGAGAAGTGAGAGAGAAAGAGCTGAAGAAGATGTTTTTATGACAGGAAGTGTTGAAAAAGTGGTGTTTCATCAACAGGAAAAAAAATGGAAAAATGTTTGCTGGAGAGTGATGTTTTAACAATGGAACATATTGCTGAAGAAATGGTGTTTCAACAATGGGAAAATGGGGAAAATGTTGTTGAAGAGTGGTGTTTCAGCAATGGGGAAATGAGGAAAAATGTTGCTGAAGAGTGGCGTTTCAGCAATGGAAAAATGAGGAAAAGCGTTGCTGAAGAGTGGTGTTTAAACAATGGGAAAATGTGGAAAAATGTTGCTGAAGAGTGGTGTTTCAGCAATGGGAAAAATGAGGAAAAATGTTGCTGAAGAGTGGTGTTTCAGCAATGGGAAAAATGCGGAAAATGTTGCTGAAGAGTGGTGTTTCAACAATGGGGAAATGAGGAAAAATGTTGCTGAAGAGTGGTGTTTCAACAATGGGAAAAATGGGGAAAATGTTGCTGAAGAGTGGTGTTTCAGCAATGGGGAATGGAAAATGAAGATGAATGGATTGAGGAAGAAAAAAGAGTAATGATTCACAAGTTGAAGCTTGGATTTGCTTGAAGTAAGATTGTCCTTTCTTGGTAGGCCTTTTTTGGATCGAGAGTCTACAAAAGAAATCAATTGTAACATGCTATCCTTGACAGGGATTATTAGTAAAAAGAATTTTAATCTAATACTAAAGAATAAAATTCAGAAAAATTAACTGCAATGAGGGGTAGGAAGCTCCTCTAAAAAGAGATAATGTGAATCTGCCACACATGTGGCCTTAAAATCTTCTTTGGAAATGGGGCGCTGGTATAGACGGAGCCGATGACCATTCACTAATAACAGTGTTTTAGAGTCATCAATTGTTAGGAGCCTTACTGTTCCATTGGGGAAAACAGAATCCACTTCGTAAGGTCCTAGCCATCTTGTACATAGTTTCCCTTGAAATTCTTTAAACCGAGAATCATACAATAAAGCCCAATTACCTTTTTGGAATTGCTTATGCTTGATGATTTTATCATGCCATTTTGTTCTTTATTGTTGAATCATAGTTGTCTGGTGAATGGCATCTAATCTTTTTTCATCCAATTCATTAAGATGTTGCAACCTGGTTGTCTGTGCATCGGTCAAATCAAGGTTAATAGCTAAAGCAATCCTTAAGGTATTGATTTCAAATTCCACAAGAAATATGACACTTTTTCCATAAACTAATTCATAGGGGGAGAATCTTGTAGTATTTCTCCAGGTAGTTTTGTAAGCCCATAATGCTTCAGGGAGCCTTTGAGACCAATCCTTCTGATTTTCCTTCACTTTTTTTGTGAGAATGTCTTCTATTACTTTGTTTGTGCTTTCCACCTTTCCATTGGCTTGGGGGTGGTATGGTGTAGTCATTCTATGATGAATATGATATTTTTGAAGGGTGGCTTTAAAACCATGAGAGGTGAAAGGAGGTCCTCCATCTGTGACTAATTCTCTAGGCGCTCCAAATCTGACAAAGATATCTTCAAATAAGAAATCTAGAACAACTTCTTCAGTAGCTCTATGGAGTGCTTTAGCCTCCACCCATTTGGTCATATAATCTGTCCAGACTAATATATAAACTTTTTGATTGGATGGAGGGTTAATGGGTCCTAAAAATTCTAAGGCCCATTTTTCAAATGGTTCGAGTACTACCTGGGGGTTTAATGTTATTTCATATCTATGATTAGGTTGTCCCATTCTTTGACAGCTGTCACAGGCCCAAACATATTTCTTTGCATCTTTAAAAAGTGAGGGCCAATAATAACCCATCCTGAGAATTTTATGTGTTGTTCTTTTATCAACAAAATGCCCTCCACAAGGGCCATCATGACAAGCTTTTAGTAAATCATAAACCTCATCTTCTCTAATACATATTTGGATTTATTGATCAAGTCCTGTGTAGAAAAGACACCCACTTATCCAACTATACAGAGCACTTTGTTGAATGATTTTTCTTTTCTCTCGGTGGGATAGGTGTGTTGGTAACTTCCCTGCAACCAAATAATTAGCGATGTCTGCATACCATGGTGAGTGAGCAGATATTGCACATAAATATTCATCAGGAAAGGAATCATCTACTGGAGTATTATCATCAGGTGTTAACTGAGAAAGGAAATCAACAACTACATTTTCTTTTCTTGGTCGATCTACAATTGTAATATCAAATTATTGTAATAATAGTAACCATATGGTGACTCGAGCATTTGTGACAGATTTGTTCATTAAATATTTAATAGAGGAGTGATCAGTATGGAAAAAAATAGAATAGCCAGTGATGTAATGTCAAAATTTATTAATAGCATAGATAACTGCTAAAAATTCCTTTTTGGTAACTGTATAGTTAAGTTTAGCAGGACTCATATTCTTACTAATAAAGTAGATGGCATAAGGGAGATGATTTTCTTCTTGTCCCAAGACAACTCCTATTGCAGTATCTGAAGCATCAGAGGATATATGAAAGGGAATTGTCCAATCAGGTCCTCTTAGAATAGGAGCTGTAGATAACTGATGTTTGCGTGCATCAAATGCTTCCTGGAAAAGATTAGTCCACTTGAATTCAACATTTTTCATAAGTAACACAAACAAAGGAGAAGCTATTTTGGAATTTTTTTTGATAATTATTCTATAGTATCCAACATGTCCTAAGAAGCTTCTCACATCTGTTTGGGTTTTGGGAATAGGAAGGTCTTTAATGAATTGTATCTTGGATGGATCTACCTGAATTCCTTGAGATGAGATAAAATGTCCAAGTACCACTCCTTCACTCATCATCATATGACATTTTTCGGTGCTTAAGTAGAGGTGGGCTTGTATACATCAGTTAAGTACTTTCTCAAGATTTTGTAGTGCTTCGTCAAAAGAGACACCATAAGGGGTAAAATCATCCATAAAAATTTCCATAGAGTCATTAATCATATCAGAAAAGATTCCTATAACTGCTCTTTGAAAGGTTGCTG
>JASDQU010374916.1:2981-36258 GCA_032191745.1 Picea mariana | reverse complement strand
AGATTAGACTACAATAATTGACTTGATGTTATTCTCTCGGAATATAGGACAACATGGAAGAAATGATAAATGTAAAAACCTTTGACAAATAAGCAATAATGTCGATAGAAAACTAGGTGTTATCCTTGTAAATAGAAGTAACATAGAGGATATAGACAACAAAATATTTTTAAAAATGATTGGAAGAATTGGAGAGACTAGAGAAGAACATGCTTTGGGCGCCTGTCTAGGGCCAACTTCTTATTTTGGGTCTTCAAATTTACTTTATTATTTCTGTGGGCCGACTTCTCTTTTGTGGTCTTCTATTTCCCTTTATTCTTTTTCTGAGTGTTCTTCAACTATTCATTGGTATTCCTTTGACTTCCTGGAATCTTCTTCTTCTCTAAGAAAAGTTGTCTAGGAGGGAATACCTCCTGCAGCTACCAAAACATCAACACATCCTCACGTGGATCTCCTACCTTGGTAATAACTAAGAAGGAGCAATTGGAGTGGCCACTTTGCATAGATTATAAGGCTTGCCCGAAACGAGGTCACTATGAAGAATTGTTGCCTAGTTCCCCGCATTAATGACCTTGATTTGTTCAAGGGGCCATGTACTTGACCAAGCTTGATCTCGCTTCAGGATATCATGAAGTTTGGATGGAACGTACAAATGTTGGGAAGACAACTTTCAATACCAAGGTTGGTCTCTATGAATGGTTGGTTATGCATTTTGGCCCCACTTATGGCCGTGCCAATTTCATGAGGATCATCATTGACATCTTCCAGCTACATCTTGGTAAATTTGTGTTGGTTTACTTAGATGACGTTTTGGTTTTCAGCAAAACTGGTTCAAATAAATTTCAACATGTTAGCACAATTTTGGACCTCTTTTGCTAGGACAGGTTGTAGGCCTAAATGATGAAGCCATTCTTTGGACAAACTTTTGTTGTGATTGATGAGACCGGACTTCATGTAGATCCTACAAAAGTCTAGGTTTTGAAGGACAGGTCTGTTCCCACTAACACCATAGATCTGAAGAGTTTCTTGGGAGGCATGCATTTCTATTGGAAATTCATTCCCCATTATTCACACATTGCTCACCCATTGATTCAAGGTTGCAACTAGAGGACTCTTCTTTGTCAAACTTCCAAAGTAAAATAACATCTCATAGGCTTTAAGATGGTTCTGATGCCCAGATGTTTGCTTACTATAAAATGGGCCCCTCTATAAAATGGGCAATATTCAAAGTCACTATGTGGAATGTCGTACTTACTAGGTATTAAAAGGATAATAAGCAACTATTCCTTAATAATTTGAATGAAGTGGTCCACCAATTTTGGGAAGTCTACAAATATCTTAATGACAAACCCTTAACTTTTTCTAAGCTTAGAGGAACTAGACAATTGTGAGGGAAACCATCCAAAATTATGGTTCCTATTTGAAGGATATATTTGGACAACTTTCAAGTATCAATTCTCAGAGCTCATGGAAATCAATTGGTTCATCCTAGGTCTTTGGCATACCATCTAATCACACATTCAAGGAACCCAGCCTAAGTCATATCGAGAAGCCCTTGATATAGCCCTCAAGATATAAGATGGAAAAAATCCATTAACACAATATAAGGAATAAAAGAAGGAGAAATTCACCCATAACAAACTATTTGAAGCTAAGTGCCATGAACCTAAAAATGGCTAGGAAGGGAAATAACAAGATAATATGAATAAATAAAAAATAGTGATAAGAATCCAAAAAACTTGAACAAGTTCAACCTTTTTTGAACATGCGACACCAATGAACATTCATGAATGACAATATGCATAACCCAAAGAACTAAGGACTATACCCAAACAATAAAAAAGAACCAAAAATACTTAAAAAAATATTTCAAGGGATGGCACTAGTATCTAGAATTAAAACATGATCGAACTGTCTTATGAGGACAAGCCCAGGACAATAATTCTTATATTGTTACCCTTCCCATAGGAAGGAAATCATTCAAGTTTGTCACATGTGGAGCTTGGGGACACAATAGATAATTGTATTTCAACATTGCTAGAAAAATGTGGTGTTACATATATGGTCATGATACACATGATGCAAGGGATTGTCCTAGATTGAAATATTTGAAACATAAAAATTGTAATAGGATTTAGATAAAACACAAGATCACAAATGACGAGTAGGGGTTGATGATGATTCATAGGGTCGAAAGCAATGTTCCTATGGAAAATATGTATTCAGAGCGACCCAGATGAATGGACGAGACAAAAGGGAGTATTCAAGAAAGTTAAAGTTATTGATGGTTCTGATTAAAGAGAATGAATTAGAAGACAAAGCCGGAGATGAGATAAGAATCCAAATGAAAATACCATTGGAGAGCCTATGAAAACACATAGTATACAAAGATAAAGAAAAGGTATACAAAGACCCCATTGTAGAGACATTCTCCCAATTTATTGTTCATAAAGTTATATAGGATCTTGCTAGGGCAAGGAAAAGAAGGAACATGTTCAAAATATTAAAGGCTTCAATCTAGACAAGGAGATCCATATGGTTTTAAGACATAAGGAGGAACCCCATTTATCACATCCCAAAATAAAGGAGGCAACCTTCATTGATAGGATCCAAATTAAAGGAAGTGATAAGAAGAAGTTGCCAAAAACAAGAAGTAGACAGAAAAGGACAAAAAAGAAGAAATGCATGAAAGGGACCGTGGATATGAACAAAGATTAGAAATCAAAGGCACTGAGTAGAAGGTTCCTATCACTAATGAGAAGGAGACCTCTTTCCGAAAGAGACCTGCTTTTCATAAAACAAGGAAAGATGAGAGCATTGTTTTTTATTCTAGTAGTTTGAACTCTTCTAAAAATTATGGCGTTGATTATATACCTAGCAGTAATAATAAGTATCACTTCATATAAATGGTGATGAAGCATGAAGGAGGTCAAGTTGTAATTGAGGAGGTGTTGGAAGTTGTCCCAACCCTTTTTGAAGCATCGTTATTATAGAAAACTTGTCGCAACATCCGTCAAATGGAACATATTTATAGATTTTCTAACGTCGCAATTTCGACGTAAAAAAGTCCTAAGTGACCGTTGGTATTTTGACTTGGTGAACATACTAAGGTGACCGTTGGAGGGGAAAACCTAGTTTCCAAACCGTCGCAATTGCGACATACATCTTCACAAACGTGGCAAGAGAGATGTTCCAGTGGAAAACATGGCAAGAGAGACGTTCCAGTGGAAAACGTGGCAAGAGAGACGTTCCAGTGGAAAACGTGTCCAAAACGTCGCAATTGCGACATACATCTTCACAAACGTGGAAAGAGAGATGTTCCAGTGGAAAACGTGGCAAGAGAGACGTTCCAGTGGAAAACGTGGCAAGAGAGACGTTAACGTGGCAAGACCGACATTAACGTGGCAAGAGAGATGTCAACGTGGCAAGACCGACGTTATCGGGCAACATGATTTTTTTTTTTTTTAAATTTCCTCTATTTTGCGACAATATGGACAATTTTGTCCATAACGCCGCAAATAAAACATCGGAATTTTTACAATATGTACTAGTGAGTTATTCATTTATCCAATAATTGAGGAATCCTTTTGTTGACCAAAATTAAGCATCTTCTTTTCCACCTGTCTTATCTAATATCGAATTCCCTTGAATGCTTAAACTCTGTATCCAAATCTGAAATAACTTTTTACTTCAAATTAATCTTATTACACACAATGGTGAGAGACTTGTTTTGAAACATGGGTTTTATGCTATGAAACAATGCGACCCATTGTGCAATGGTGCGACCACAAGACTGTGAGACATCCAAGAAAAAAAACAACTCTTGAAATGAAACCAAAATGATGTTGAAACCCTTTCATTTTGGCGCTTATATGGGGCACTTTGCATTGGATCTCGGTGCTTGGCGTGTAGCTTACACTTGGACAATCTCATGAGATGCTTTTGTTGGTGCTTAGAAGATATTTCAATGCTTGTTCGACACCTAAGTGCTACTCTGTCTCTTGACGTTTAATGCATGCCGGCGCCAGAGAAAGGCCCCTTTTATTGTGTAATGGGAATAATCCCATATGCACACTGTGTAATCAACTGTTACGCTTGATAAAGACAAGCATACCTCCAATAGATCGACATGTTGAGCACAACTTATGTAGGCCTCTCTCCTTGGCTCTCCATGTGTGGGTGCTTTCTCGATGCCTTGACTCTTGGTTGGAAGTTTGGTAGCTTGTTGGTCGAATTTGGTGGCATGTGGATTGATGCGAATTGGAGATTGGTCTTATAGCAAAATATTTTTAAAATAACAATACCTCTGCATAAAGTGAATTTCAAACCTTTAGGAAACATTACTAAAACCAAGAATTTCCTGCAACACATTCATTTGCATAGCATGAGGGTTTAGCTACCATAAATTTAAACTTCCTGTAGCGACTCCTTTTGAATTTTTGATAAATCCACTACCCGATGTTCAATACTTCATCCAAGACAAAACCCTTTGAATATGCACTTAGCTTCTGGAAGACCAATTTGTTTTGGGACATACCGACATCGAAAATTTTGATACTGCAAAATTAAGTACTAACACTTCACATCACCTTTAAGAGGGAAACCTAAGGTCCATGCAATGGAAGATAAAATCTAGCACCAACAAGATATTACTTATCTACTAGAAAAAAAAAAGAAAAAAAAGGATGAAAACTACAATTAGATCAACATTGTAGTGAAAGATGGTTTGAGGTGGGAAATCAAGTATTTTTTAGGTGCAACCATACAAACAAATATCCCTCAAGCAAAAAGAAATGACAATAAATTACCACCCAAATACTATTGTCCCTATAATGATGTAGAGGACTATCATAATGGCTTATAGATTGGGGTTGTCGCCTTCTACATATGTACACCCTATCTTCCATGTTTGATGTTTAACGAAGGTAATTTGAGACAGAACCCTAGTCAAAATTTTCTTCAAGATGTCGATGCAGAGGGAAAAACAAACTAGACCCTAAATCAATCATTGAAGCAAGGATCAAACAACTAAAAAATAGAGGAATTACATAATACCTCATCAAGTGGAAGAACCTGGTAAAACAATATGCAACTTGGGAAGATTATCTCTTCATACAAAAACATAGACAATTGATCAATATGAAGGGAAATGTTTGTTTGAAGGGAAGGGTCATGTTAATCCCCTAAGTCCTACTCCTAAGTAATTACCATTATATTAATTATAGACATGTAGACTTGTTATTTCCTTTTGAGCCTTTTTTCTCCTATATATACATTAAGGAGACTCGTTTAAATGATTATTGTTAGTCTCCAATTTTGACCATATTTCTGCCTATATCATGTCAGATATACCCCCATTTCATATCCAGTATCATTTCCTTCTGGCCTTACCATGACACATTTTACATCATTTTGCCCTAAATGGAGCTATTTAAGGTATTCATATGATTCAAGTTATTTTTAATGTATTTTGATACTTTAAACTAATATTGATACTAACGTGACATGAGTTAGGTACTTGTTTCCTTGAAACAGATTTATCAGTACCAGGTACCGGCTTGCACTTAGTGGAGATGTCAAAGACTTGCACGACATTGCCAGATTGGAATGACAGTTTGATTCATATGATTGATTGAGTCATAACTCAATGTGATGACTCATAGCGAAATTGTAGAATTGTTTATTATGATGCTTTATGATCCACGGTTCTTGACACTGCGTGTCATGAAGCTGTGAAATTAGTTTCAACTAACTATGAGTCATTTTCGGATCTAAGATTCATTTAGTTAAATGCACCGATGTTCAAGACTATTTTGGAGAGGATCTATATAAACTCAGATCGCTCTCAAGAAATGGGGGTGATGATATACTATGTTATGTGATTTATGATAATACAATTTGCTATGCGTTATATCATTTTCTGTGAAATGATTTGAGTTTGTTAATGAATTATGGAGCGTGAGGTATGAAACATTTATGCATGGAATAATTTGAGTAGCTCTGGTTTCGTTTTATGGCGATTGCACCTCTTGGTTGGGCCCACCAACAGGTTCAATTCACTGTCTCTTTTCCACAGTATAGTTAGTTTATTTCTAGTTCTAGAATCTGCGTGTGAGTTAGTTTTTAATTTGAAGTTACTCTGCTAAATTCTAACTTAGTCATTTTTCGTTTAGTTTGTTCTCAGCTTGATATTATCTTGTAGATCATTGAATGTTGGAATGAGTTATTTACCAT
Organism: Picea mariana; assembly: GCA_032191745.1. Classification (NCBI taxonomy): domain Eukaryota; kingdom Viridiplantae; phylum Streptophyta; class Pinopsida; order Pinales; family Pinaceae; genus Picea; species Picea mariana. The sequence goes on along the minus strand of JASDQU010374916.1, from coordinate 30,024 downwards.
TGTAGAATTTGAGGAATGAACTGAGTACCAATTAATCTTTCTCCTAGATTAGTCTAGATTTGCTATGTTTTCTAGTTTCCAGTTTGATCATGATTTAAAGATAATTTGAGTTTAGACTTACTTTGTTTTGTTAGGATAGCTAGCTTATGGTCTGGTTAAAGGAAGCTTCCAGTACTTGTAGGGTAAAATAGGACATTTATTAGTTTCACCTTTTCTAGATTTAGAACTGCTTGATACTTAGATTAAATAAGAGGTTTTTAAAATGTTCTCTCTTTTATGGTTCAGATAGATATTTTGATGATTAGATGTTTAAGATAATGGTAGATAGCATTGGGTGATTTATTTAGATTAGGAATAGAAATACATTTGCTTAACTCATAACTGTTTCCATTTGATTAATTAGACAAGATATGATTAGTTTTAAGATAATCATTAGGATTCAGTTTATAAGAGTAAGTTTATGTTTTCTTCTTAGAATAACCTTTAGGTAGGAGTTAGAATCTTACCAGCACATATAGTGTAGCAACTCTAAGTTCACTTACCCTGGTTTGACAATTTAGTGTTTTCAGGTAATTAAAATCTTTAATACAACAACCTGACATTTTTGGCGTCGTTGTCGGGGCGTTGTTTAGAAGGTAAGATAGATAATTGATTTGGTTAATTTCTTAAATGTATTTGGTTTGGTGTGGTATGTTAGCAGGTTGATGAAAGAGGAGCTGTGAAACGAAGGGTGAGAACCAACACATCTGTTATCACAAGTTCCTATGAAACCCAATCTTAGTTTTTCTTTTATCTAGTATGTTTTCATGAGAAATACAGATCATAGAGGTAGATTTAGGGGAAACTCAAAACAACAAAAAGAAGAAACCTCCACCCAAAAAGAAATAGAAACTGAGACTGGAACTCTGGCTGAGGAAACCATAGATAAAAACTTAGAACCAGGAAACACCACATACCAACAAATTCAAATTCCTGGTGATCCAAACTCGGTTGACACAGTTAATCCAGAAGAAGTGCAAGCTATTTTCAGGAACCTTGACACTATAGTTTCACAAATAACAACTACAATTGTTGAATCAAAGGTAATAGGATCCTCAAAAGAACCAATAGGAGATAGTAATTCTATCAAAAAGAATCCAGAGAGATGGGATTTCACACCCTCACCAAAGAAAGATCAGATTGCATATACAATTTTTGGTAACCTTTTAACATGGCAGAAAGAGGGATAGAATTGGATAGAAGAGAGAGGGGAGAAATTCATGTTGAAAATGAAGAAGAAGAACAAGTAGAGACTGAGCTAAGACCAGAAATCACCTTTGGGTTTCCAATTTTGGATTTGGTCCAAAATGTCAATATGAAAAATATCCCACCTTCGGCACTACCAACCTTTTATGGGAAAAGTAGTGAAGACCCAGATGTCTTTCTTTTTGAGTTTGATATCCTGTGAAGGAGTTATAATTATCTCCAGGATGCACATAAGCTGAAATTGTTTCCTGCTACCCTAAAAGATTCTGCATTACGTTGGTTCATGAGTTTAGGAGAGTACAACATTAGAACTTGGGAAGATATGAAGACAAAATTTTTAAATAAGTACCAAGACTATTGTAGACCCAAGGATTCTCAAAATGATATTTTTAAAATGCAACAACAAGATGAAGAAAGCCTTGAAGATTTCTTAGAAAGATTTACATTTACTCTTCAAAAATCCAAATATAATGATCTCCAAGATGAAGCAATCAAGACTCTTTTCTTAAAAGGGGTTTCAGATGAATACATTGACACTCTCAACTTAATGGCTTCAAGAGACATTTATCAGAAAGACTTTGAAGCACTCAGTGAACTATGTAGAACTTACTCGAGAAGTAGGGGGAAAACAACAAAAAGTGTGAGAAAACCTGTCAACAAAAACACCAAAGTACCCACATCTGGTGGAGTTACTAGAATTGAACTGGGAAACCTCTTGGAAAATTTTAAAACATACATTTTAGGAATGATCGGCTCTCAGTTAAACACTCTGAAGATTAAGAAAAAGCAGGAAGAGGAAAACCCTGTATTAAGCATATTTTGCCCAAAATGCAGAAAAAGGCATCCTTTACAAGAGTGTCCTTTGGACAATGTTTCTGTATGTGCAATTTGTACTGAAAATCATAAAACAAAAGATTGTCCATCCTTACCAGGATTGCAAGCTATATTCAAGGGAGGGGAAGCTCCATGGACTCCATCTACACCTAAGAGGCCTTGGCAACCTAGGAACTCAAATATATATCAAGAACCATCCCCACAACCTTCCGGCTACTATCCACCCTTCTCTCAACAACAAAAACATCCATGGAACTGGCCAAATTGGCCTCCGCAAAATGTCCCTGCTCAACCTTGGTATCAAGGATGGAGAGAACATAATTATGGAAATAACCAACAACAACATGCGGTACCAATTCCCCAGAATCCATGTACTCAATACCCTCCAAAAATGCATCAACTATTGCCTGGATTTACTCCACCTCCTTTACCACCTATTCAACAAACTCCTCAACAGCCTCAGAATCCACCTCGTCCCACCATATTACCTGCTCAACCCATTCCAAATCCTAATAACAGACCACCTCTGCCACTCCATAGTGCTGATTTTCAAAACTACCCAGCTTACACCATAAACCCCATTTCCATACAAGAAATACAGTTGAGATCTGGGAAAACTTTAAATAAAACTCAGCCTGTAACAAGAACAACACCAAAGGTAATTATCCAAGAACATGAAGAAGAACCTGTAGATGATTTATCAAACGGGGCATCTTTGAAAGATGTCATCATTCCAAAGAATAAAGCATCTAAATCACAACATAACCTAAAAACTCAGGTTCCCCGAACACCTCCTTTTCCTGAGAGGTTTCTCATTGAAAAACCAATTGCTCAATCTGAGTTTGACATCATGAATGAACTAAAAAATGCCTGTGTTAAGATTCCATTGTTACAAGCAATCGGAGATGTTCCAATCTATGCCAAGACCATTAAAGAAATTTGCATTAAGAAACCAGGTCGGAAATAGAAAGATCCACCCATGATACACCTAGTAGGCCAATCATCGAATTGCATTTCTGAAGCTCCTAAGATTGTGAAGTATGCCAACCACAGGAACCCAATAGTATTAGTTACTATCAACAATGTTTCTATTGGTAATACTTTAGTTGACTTGGGTGCAGCCATTAATATAATGACTATCAATATAGTTGAACTGCTACAACTAAGTCAATTCCTTCGCCCTACCCCTACAATTCTTGAACTTGCTGATAGAACAAATATAAAACCTGCTGGGGTCCTTGATGACATTCTTGTTACATTAGCTTCGTGGGAATATCCTGTCGACTTCATGATTATTCATTCAAAGGATCCCACGAAAGGTCATCCAATCATTTTAGGGAGACCTTGGTTGGCTACGACCAATGCTTTCATAGGATGTCGTGGTGGGGATATGTTCATCTCAAATGGCATTTCTTCACAGAAGCTTACTCTTTTTCCACCTGCTCAACCAGTTACAGAAGAATTATGGTGGCTAAAATGTCCCTATCACGAGAATGATGAGTAAGAACCTTTATTCTCTGTTGATGAATTTCACGCATTACAAGAACCAACAGAGGATGATATTTTAAGCCAATTTCTTTCTGTGACAGAAAATGCCGAGTTTCCACAAACATATTTTCAATATGATCAAATTTTTAGAGAGGAATTTCAAGAACGAAGTGAGTCATTTTTCTCATTTTCACCATCTATGGTTTTCACCATTGATGAGCATCCAGGGTCATATACCATTCCAGTAGAACTTAGCCCAGGCAAATGTCTATACATCAATTCTGAATTAAGTCTCAGCCAACAGGAACAATTAACAAATCTTTTGAAAGAACAGTTAGGGGAATTTGCATGGGAGTACACTGATATGAGAGGAGTCCATCCTGAGACTTGTATTCACCACATATATATCCAACCAGAGATAACACCAATAAGACAACCACAAAGGCGTATGAATCCAATCCTAAAAGATTTTGTGAAAGAAGAGTTACATAAATTATTAAACGTAGGATTCATTTATCCAATTTCCGACAGAAAGTGGGTGTCACCCCTTGTTGTGGTACCTAAGAAAATGACAGGGAAATGGAGAATGTGTGTAGAATTTAGGGAGTTGAATAAGGCAACCTTGAAGGACTACTTTCCCTTGCCTTTTATAGATCATGTTTTGGATACCTTGGCTGGAAAAAGATACTTTTCCTTTCTCGATGGATACAGTGGATACAATCAGATTCAAATTGTTCACGAAGACCAGGACAAAACAACATTCACGTGTCCTTGGGGCACTTATGCTTCTAAAGTGCTACCTTTTGGACTATGCAATGCTCCTGCTACATTTCAGAGAGCATTCCTTGGGATTTTTGCTGACTTAATTCATGATTGTGTGGAAGTGTACATGGACGACTTTACTGTTTATGGTAATACCTTTGAAGAAGCCATAAGTAATCTTGAGAAAGTCTTGATTCACTATCAGGAATCAAATTTATCCCTTAGTCACGAAAAATGTAAAATGCTATTAACTGAGGGAATAGTGTTGGGTCATCATTTGTCTGCAGAAGGAATTAAAGTTGATCCAGCTAAAATTGAAGTAATAGTTAAACTTTCCTCTCCTAAAACCCAAAAAGATGTGCGAAGTTTTTTGGGACATGTTGGATATTATCATCGATTTATTGAAAACTTTACAAAGATAGCCAACCCCATGCTTAAACTGTTAGCAAAGGATGCATAATTTTGTTGGGATAACAATTGTCAAAATGCTTTTGAAAATTTGAAAGCAAAATTGTCCATGACACCTATTCTAAGAGGACCAAATCGGTCTCTTCCTTTCCATATTTCAACTGATGCCTCAGACATTTCTTTAGGAGGAGTGCTTGGACAAAAAGAAAACCAACAAAACTACGCAATTTACTTTACCATCAAAAACCTTACCCCTCCTGAATTGAACTACACTGTGACAGAAAAGGAATTTTTGGTTGTAGTTCATGCCATTAACAAATTCCGTCATTACATCACTGGGTATGAGGTTTTTGTACATACCGACCATTCTGCTATTATATTTTTGATGAACAAACCAATTACTACCAGAAGAATCACACGATGGCTTTTGCTACTTCAAGAAATTAACATCACTATAGTTGATCGACCAGGAAAAGAAAATGTAGTTGCGGATTTTCTCTCTCGTATCCCTCAAGACAGTACTGACATTCCAATGAATGATAATTTCTCTGATGAACATCTATTTGTAGTAGCTGTTAAAACCCCTTAGTTTGTAGATACGACAAATTATTTAGCTACAAGGAGGCTGCCAGCTCATTTGTCATCACCACAAAAGAAAAGAATTGTCCAACAAAGTGCTTATTACTCTTGGGTAGGAAGTGATATTTTTTATACAAGTCCTGATATGATCATTAGGAGATGTGTTCGGGAAGATGAGATTCCCGATATCCTTCAGGCCTTTCATGACGAGCCATGTGGAGGACACTTCTCTGATAAGAGAATGACATATAAAGTCTTACAATCAGGATATTATTGGTCGACACTATTTAAAGATGCAACAAAATATGTAAGAAGTTGCGATAGTTGTCAGAGGATGGGAAGACTTACCATAGTAGATGAGATGCCCTTACGACTGCAGGTTGTGATTGAACCATTTGATAAATGGGCACTTGATTTTGTAGGACCGATTTCCCCAATGTCGAGGAAGAAGAAATACATCTTGGTTTGTATAGATTTTGTGACCAAGTGGGTAGAGGCAAAATCCTTATATCAAGCAACTGAGAAATCAGTGGTTGAATTTATTTATGAAGATATCTTTACCCGCTTCGGTGTTCCATGAGAGATTGTTACTGATCAAAGTGCTCAATTCACTTCTAAGTTGATGAAGGAACTCACAGATAAATATGGGATAAAACACTGTAAGTCTTCCCCATACCATCCACAAGCCAATGGGAAAGTGGAATCCACGAATAAATTTCTAGAAGATATTCTAACCAAGACAATACATTTACATCACAAATATTGGGTGGATAGACTTCCAGAGGCTTTATCGGCATACCGGACTACATGGAGAAATACCACTGGTGATACCCCTTATGAATTGGTATTTGGCAAGCAAATTCTCCTTCCCATAGAATTTTAGATTCATACCTTCCGCATAGCAGAAGAATTGGGTTTGAATTTGGATGAGGCACAGAAACAGAGAGTTATGCAATTAAATGAATTGGGAGAAATTAGGCAAGATGCTCTTCAAAGAACTATCCTTGTACAAAATCAACGTAGCAAATGGCATGATAAATACATTAAGAAGAAGCATTTTCAACCAGGGGATTGGGCATTGCTATTTGATTCCAACTATAAAACTTTCAAAGGAAAACTTACAACACGATGGCTGGGACCTTATGAAGTGGAAATTGTTTTTGATAATGGATCTGTTAGAATCAAGACCATAGATGAATCTCAAAATTCCTTTGTAGTAAATGGACATCGATTAAAAGTGTATAACAAACCCTTGTCAAGAGATGATTTTCTACAGGAAATTTCTAAACAACCAGAAATAAAGATAGTAGGAGAAGAGTCTTCTCCTCCTGCTAATCCTTGATCATTTTTTCTGTTTAAAGATTTTGTAAATAATAAAAATTTTAATTAAAAAAAAATGATAATAAAAAAAAATAATAAAAAAAAAAAATATAAAAAAAAACATTTTGGATATGTTGACATATTGTTTTCAGTTTTACAGGATTTTTAAAGCAAGTACAGAATTGAATTCCATCACTTCTTCGCAACAGGTAAGAAGGTAAGATCATTTCATTTTATGAAATTTTCTTATCAATATATACTATCTTGTTTTGAAATTAATAAATTTGAGCTTGTTTGCTCCCTTTGAATTGCTCATTAAAGTATGAAAGGGGCATTTATCAGGGATAGGTTTATTCTTTACCAGGCCTGATAGATTATGATGGGAAAGAAACCCCCCTAGAGTTTTCTTTTAGCATTTTCTCAGACTCTCAAAACATGAGAAAGCAATGAGCATATACTAACTTGGGCTCATAAAATCCACAAGTGAGTGATTACTGTCCCACAAAATCATTTTCTGCAATATTTCTATCTGCACTCACGTTGGATGATGTGGGATACGTTAAGGTCCACCTTCCAACAAGTCTCACTCCATCGACATCAACACCTTATCTGGAGTAGAGATTAGAGACTATTTAGTACCCTGGGTTCTGCATGCCTCAATGGCAGATTTCCTTGCTAACAACCATGGGAATACATCAATGTATGTTGGTTGATAGATCCTACAGGTGACTCGACACCAAGACCTTTATTAATACCTGTTAGGATGTACTATAGGTACCTTGAGGCCCATTGACATCAATGGTGGGTCATCTTGCATTGGTTAACGACATTCATTAATGGCTGATAATCCAATGATTTCTTTTTGTGTTCGACTCCAGAACATTTATTCACACAAATAAGAATTGTACCATGGGTTAAAGCTTTGAAGCTATTGAAGACATAATTTTAATTGATTCCTTTCAGGAATGAACAGAAGACAGGTTCAGGGATAGCCATCAGATAATTTGCTTTATAAACAGGAAATATTTTTCTCATCAAGTTATTATTGGTTCAAGTTTCTCTGCAAATTTTGGTTTATTTCATCAGTACCAGTAAGTGCCAGATAGAATCAATCAGTCACAGTGGTTATCAGCAGTATAGATTCCAGTTACAACTTTGGCGCTCTCTAGATTCAGAATTGGCTTCAAAATCTCTACAGTAAGAAAATAATGCATAATAGGGAGTAGGTAATCGAACTCAGGTACGCTTAGTTTCATGTTAGTTTAATTTATTAAATTACACATTAATAACTTGAACTATGACTGCCTCAATACTCCATGACATTTCATCATCCCTATACTCTGTACTTAACAGGCTGAGTCCAATTCTTCTTGACATTTCGTATCATGGAAAATGAACTGCATTATAATGTTTGAATTTGACACGACTCGTATGAAATGATACTTTGAAAAGGTGTACGACCATCATCATTCCTTCACACACTACTAATCCTCATGACACTTAAAACGTCCTTCTATAATTCCTATCACAACCTATTTCATACATCATACTTTATTCCTCTGTTGCCCTCATCTAATTTCGTTGCTCACCTTTGAACCTTTCCTGTTATATTGAGTGGAATTATGGTGGCGAATCGTCACGAACTTGAGACTTATGTAGATTTGGAGGCTCTTCTTGAGTATGAAGCCACCAAACACATTTTTCAGAAAGCTGGATGGGAGTCGTTCTTCAAGAAATTTGGCGGGTATGATGATACGATTACACTTCAATTCGCTCTGCACTTTCATGGTGGACTAGCTAAAGTGGGCGAGCTGGAATTCGAAGTCACAGAGAAGTTCATTTCCGAAGCAATTCAGTTACCCATCACTAGTCAGAAATGAACGAAGGGTCATCCAGTCGACAAAAAGCTCTGCACGCAGCTCCTACAACCCCAGTATCGGAAATTACAATGGTCAAAAGGCACATCAAGGTTGTGGTTGGAACCGAAATGGGATCAGTTGCTATCCATACTTCAACGCTATCTCACTTGTGAAGGTCGGTACACGATCGTGTTTCCCTGTCATGCTCAACTCCTACTGCATTTCAAAGGTAACCATTTGGTGAACATCCCCTATTTTTTGTTGAAGAGTTTGAAGAAAATGGCAGAGCAAGTTCGCAAAGCAAAAGATTTTAGAGGCAGCCTGTCTCATTTTGGTCTTGTCAAAATTTTGGTTACGTTTGCGTTATCCCACAAACAAGAATCTTGGGATATGTTCATTGTAAGAACCCTAGCTTCTGACAAATCTAAAGATAAAAATATTGAGTCCACTGCTCCACAGAAGAAGTCGAATTCTAAGAAAAAGGTAGTTAAAACCCTAGCCAAAATCTGTGATGACCCTGAGAATACACCAAATTGCACAATTGAGGCCAATGATGATAATCCTGGAACTGAACATTCATTTGATGTCCATGGTTCTGATGGTGTGGAAACTAAACATGAAAAAGTGGAAAAAATTGTCCCTATAGATGCAAATGTTCAAAATCTGATTTCTTCTTCGACTGCTAAAAATATTATTGATGTGGAACAACTTGAGGAGTTAATCGATAAACCTAGAAGAAATCCCAAACGTAAATGCATACACACACTTTCAGATATGGATAACTCTGTGCCTAGTTATCGATTATAGGAAAGATTGAAAAGTATGGATGATCATGAGGAGGCTCTAGAGTCTTCTAAGATGACATGGACTCTCTCTCAACTGATTAGAAAAGTCTGTAAAGTCAATCAGCAAGATAATGTGCCCAAAGAAATTAAGCAGGACAAGCCAATTCAATACCATTCGATACCCCTGTCCAGGTATATAATGAGTTCACTCATGAACCCAGTCCAATCGACACCCCTGTTCAAGTATATGATGAGTTCACTCATGAACCCAGTCTAGTCGACACCCCTATTCAAGTATATGATGAGTTCACTCATTAATCTAGTCTAGTCGACACCCCTGTTCAAAGACTAGATGAGTTCACTCATGCGTCCAGCCCTCAAACACAACAAGGTCGTGGTAAGACATTAAAATCTTACTGTGAAATCTCTTCCAATAGATCTTTGCGACCCGTGGTTGTCAGATTGGAAAACATGAATCACAGGTTAAAAGAGAAGTTACATGAATATGCCATACTTGATCGGCATACAAAAACAGAAAATGAACTTATGAAACTCAGGCAAGCTCACTTCTCGTCAAAGATTGAATGATTAAAATGAAAAAATAGAGGTTTTTTCAGAAGAATAGGAGATTGCAGAAGATTGCTAGGAAGCACATCACCATTAATCGGGTTCTTAAGAAGGAAATCAGAAACATGAAGAAACATGAGAAATTGCAAATGTTGGTTGCAAATGCTGCAACACTCTGATGAATCTTAGTTTTTGACTTTTTGTTGCTTGAGGACAGGCAAAGACTTCAGCTTGAGGGAATGTTGGTCTCCAATTTTGACCATATTTTTGCCTATATCATGTCAGATATACCCCCATTTCATATCCAGTATCATTTCCTTCTGGCCTTACCATGACACATTTTACATCATTTTTCCCTAAATGGAGCTATTTAAGGTATTCATATGATTCAAGTTATTTTTAATGTATTTTGATACTTTAAACTAATATTGATACTAACGTGACATGAGTTAGGTACTTGTTTCCTTGAAACAGATTTATCAGTACCAGGTACCGGCTTGCACTTAGTGGAGATGTCAAAGACTTGCACAACATTGCCAGATTGGAATGATAGTCCGATTCATATGATTGATTGAGTCATAACTCAATGTGATGACTCATAGCGAAATTGTAGAACTGTTTATTATGATGCTTTATGATCCACGGTTCTTGACACTACGTGTCATGAAGCTGTGAAATTAGTTTCAACTAACTATGAGTCATTTTCAGATCTAAGATTCATTTAGTTAAATGCACTGATGTTCAAGACTATTTTGGAGAGGATCTATATAAACTTAGATCGCTCTCAAGAAACAGGGGGTGATGATATACTATGTTATGCGATTTCTGATAATACAATTTGCTATGCGTTATATCATTTTTTGTGAAATGATTTGAGTTTGTTAATGAATTATGGAGTGTGAGGTATGAAACAATTATGCATGGAATAATTTGAGTAGCTCTGGTTTCGTTTTAGGACGATTTCACCTCTTGGTTGGGCCCACCAACACGTTCAATTTGTTGTCTCTTTTCCACAGTATAGTTAGTTTATTTCTAGTTCTAGAATCTGCGTGTGAGTTAGTTTTTAATTTGAAGTTACTTTGCTAAATTCTAGCTTAGTCATTTTTCGTTTAGTTCGTTCTCAGCTTGATATTATCTTGTAGATCATTGAATGTTGGAATGAGTTATTTACCATTGTAGAATTTGAGGAATGAACTGAGTGCCAATTAATCTTTCTCCTCGATTAGTCTAGATTTGCTCTGTTTTCCAGTTTCCAGTTTGATCATGATTTAAAGATAATTTGAGTTTAGACTTACTCTGTTTTGTTAGGATAGCTAGCTTATGGTCTGGTTAAAGGAAGCTTCCAGTACTTGTAGGGTAAAATAGGACATTTATTAGTTTCACCTTTGCTAGATTTAGAACTGCTTGATACTTAGATTAAATAAGAGGTTTTTAAAATGTTCTCTCTTTTATGGTTCAGATAGATATTTTAATGATTAGATGTTTAAGATAATGGTAGATAGCCTTGGGTGATTTCTTTAGATTAGGAATAGAAATACATTTGCTTAACTCAGAATTGTTTCCATTTGATTAATTAGACAAGATATGATTAGTTTTAAGATAATCATTAGGATTCAGTTTATAAGAGTAAGTTTATGTTTTCTTCTCAGAATAACCTTTAGGTAGGTGTTAGAATCTTACCAACACATATAGTGTAGCAGCTCTAAGTTCGCTTACCCTGGTTTGACAATTTAGTGTTTCAGGTAATTAAAATCTTTAATACAACAACCTGACAATTATCTTATCTTGTGCATTTAGATCTTGTAAAAGGAGGTTGCCCCCTCAAATATGCTTCTTTTTTATTCACTTGTTTACTCTATTTTGGCATGGTATTATTGAATTGAGTTGTTTTAATATTTATTTGGCAACCTGGTTCACAACATGTAGTCTCTAAAATGGTTTGTAGATACCAGACCTATGAAAAAGAGATTTACTACATTGTTCAGGCTCGTTGGTAGCAGAAGCATTATATTCTAGGAAATTGAAACAATCATCCCTGCTAATCACATGCCTTTGCAATTTATATAGATGCATGGCAAGTTTAAAAATGACTATCTTTAAAGGTTGGACACATATCTTCAACAATTCCACTTGAACATTCACTACTAGAAGGCAAGCACTAAGCAAATTTCAGACTAACTCAACTGACCTCTAGTTGTGGGGTTGACCACAATCCTCAATTCTTGTGGACATGAGACTTCAGAGTGACCCCAACTATATGATGATGACCTTGACTTCATTTCTACATACCAAACCCTAGTCACAAATAAACAAGTTTCCTACTTGAATTTCCTCTAGGATGGACATATGTGCCATCTAGACCATTGATGCATTCCTGTAGGTGAGTGTGAGAAAATGATTTGGGTGGCACACTACAATTAGGTGGCAGACATTTCAACATGGAGAATATAGTGGTAGTGTTGAAAAGGTTCTTCGACTAGCCAGAGATTTGATAGGACATCAATAAATATATCATATCTTGAACTGCATGTGCCATCACAAAGCTTGCAATGAAGAAGCAAGGACTATACACTCTTTTTCCCACTCCAATTAAGTTTTGGAGGTTAATCTCCATGGAATTTCTATCAAGTCTACCCTTAACCAAGCATGGTAACAATTTTGTTTTTGTGGCTGTTGATTAGTTCTCTAAGATGACAATTTTGTCACCCTACAATAAGAGTGTTACAATAGAAGCCACTTCTAAGCTCTTATTATGGGTTCATTTTAGTTTGTGAAAGGTCATTGTTTTTAATAGGAATAACAATTTCATAAGTATCTTTTGATCTAGCATTCGGTCAATGATAGACACCAAATTGGCCTAATCCACTACTTTCCATCCCGACACTAATGGAGAAATAGAGGTAGTCAACATGATGATTGTACATATACTTAGAATATAAAACTTCAAGCATCCACATACATGGCTTGAGAACCTTCTTTATGTTCAACATTGTTAAGTTCAAAATACTCAAAATAGCAAGATAAACCAACATACACCAATATAAACTAAGTGTGAATGTGGAGTGAAACTCCCAAAGAGATAATATACATGAGGTACACAATATCTACTCCTTATATATTAAGAGAAACTCCTCAAAATAATCTAGTATGTCCATATAGCCAAATTGTTTGTTCTTCCCCCTCATAATGACTATATTGACCTCTATATATACATATTCTTCCCCATTAACACATATGGGAAACTTATTAGGATAACCTCTATTACATATACATTTAACCTCATTAGATATACATTGAAACCCATATATACCTCCGTAGGGTCATAACATAGTAACCCCCTTTAAAAAGATTTGTATTTAAAATTTTGTTTGATGCTACATTCCAAATGTTATGTTCTAAATATTCAAAATAACAAGATAAACCAACATATACCAATATAAAATAAGTGTGAACATGGAGCACAAATTCAAAAGATATGATACATATGAAGTACATAATAACTTGTTATAGAGTAGAAGAACCTCCTCTAAATAACCCTATACATCCATATAACCAAATCGTATGTTCCTCTCCCTCATAAAGACTATATCGAGTACCTCTATATATACATATTCTCCCCCATTACACGTGGCTCCCCTAGTATGTAATGTTCCTGACTTGGCTAGTCTAGGAAACACTGCTAATGTGTGTGTAGGATCAAAGGTTTACAGCATATAAATGATCATACAAATAATAAACGCAACAAAGGAATGCAAAGTTTGTATTATGATATCTCTATGGATTACAAAATGGCCGAATGTGGCTGAATAAGCTGACAATACTCGACTAGATCAACAGACAAAGGATCTTAGCCGGAATGCAAATAAGCAACTGCGGCTGAATAAAATAACAACACTCGGCTAGATCAAAAGACAAAAGGATCTTAGCCGGAATACAAATAAGCAACTAAAAGATAATACCTAGAATATGGGAGCACTGCAGAATCAATGAAGAATGATGGAAGACCTGGATGATATTCCCGGTGACTAGGGTGTGTCTTTCAACACCGAAACCAGTCAATTGGTGTCTTCCTCCTGGAATACACTGAACTATCTCTCCTGAGATGCTCCTCTTCTCCTCAATGACAAGTCATAATCTGCATAATGATGAATTATGTCGTTGTCCCTCCCTTTATAGCTTTCCAAAACCCTAAATCATCCTGAAACCCTAATTCACTGTTGACTTCCAAAACCCTAAATCACTGTTGAAACCCTAATTCACTGTTGACTTCTATTTTTAGCTCATAATGACTTAAACGCGCTTTTAACCCTTTTTAGCTCAATGTCACTTTCCGAATATAACACCTGTGACTGGAGTGACCTCTAGTAACCCTATTTACCCCTCTTTGGCCCTGGCTATAGTCTAACGGGGCAATTTAGACCATTAAGCCTCCTCTCTGGAGCTCTTATTTGGAAAGGGACATTACAGTCCTCCCTTCCCGAAATTGCTTGTCCTCAAGCAATACCAGTCCAGGGTGCTGCAACACCTCCTTTCTCTCCCAAGTAGCATCCTCTACTGGAAGCCCTCTCCATCTGATCAAACACTCTCTGATGACCCTGCTCCTCAGTTTTCGCTCCCGGAACTCCAAAACCTCCTCTGGAACTAACTCCAACTGTCCCTCCTCATCCAATGGGGGAAGCTCCTCTGATGTGCTAGTGAATTGTCCCACTGCCTTTTTGAGGCAAGACACGTGAAACACATTATGAATCTTGCTCCCCTCTGGAAGCTCTAGCTCGTAAGAAACCTCGCCTACTCGACGCATGATCCTGTAAGGACCATAAAATCTGGGTTTGAGCTTCATGGCCCCACTCTTCTTCAGAGATGACTGTCTGTAGGGTTGGAGTCTCAAGAAAACCAAATCTCTAACCTCAAAGCTGTGCTCTATACTGTGCCTGTTTGCACTTATCTTCTGTCGGTTTTGCGTCGTTTGCAGGTTCTCTTTCAACAACTTGAGGATCTCCTGACTCTCTATGATCCAATCCTTGGCCTTGCCAGCTTTGCTCTCCCTGAAGACCAAGTCTACCAAAGTGGGAGCATCATATCCATACAATGCTCGGAAGGGTGTCATACCAATGGACATGTGGAAGGTGGTGTTGTAGCAATGTTCTCCTAAATTTAACCACTTTACCCACGTTCTCTATTGTCCTCCTACATAGTTCCTCAAATATCCTTCAACCCACTTGTTGACAATCTCGGTCTACCCATTTTTCTGAGGGTGATAGCTGGTGCTAGGTGTCAACTCTGTCCCCACCAACCGAAACAACTCTCTCCAAAATGTCCCTATGAACCGAATGTCCCTGTCACTAATGATGTTCTTCGGCAACCCATGAAGTCTAAAGACCTCCCTGAAGAAAATCTCGGCTACCTGAACTGTGCTGTACTCTGTCAGTATGGCATAGAAGTGAGTAAACTTGGTCAATATGTCGACCACTACATAGATACAGTCCTTACCCTGGACCTTGGGTAGACCGGTGATGAAGTCCATAGATATACTCTCCCATTTCTGCTTTGGAATGGGGAGTGGCTGAAGCAGCCCTGCTGGAAGAGCATGCTCTGACTTGTTCTGCTGGCAAGTCACACACTCATTGATGTGTCTCATAACGTCCTGTTTGAGGCCCTTCCATGAGAACCTCTCTCTGATCTGTCTGTAGGTTTTGAAAAACCCATGATGGCCTGCTAGAGGTGAATCATGAAATGCATTGAGGATCTTCTTCTTAAGCCCTGAATCTGGCACCAAGTAGACTCTATCCTTGTAAAATATGATATCGTCAATGACCCTATACCGGTCATCCTATATCTGCCCATCCATCACCTCACAAGCGAACTTGTTCTTGGAATATTCCACTAACAAGTGGGATTTCCAATCTATTGAAATCTCCATCAAAGAACATGCCGCATGTCTCCTCGATAGTGCATCGGCCACAATGTTCTTCTTCCCCTTTACATACTCTATGTCAAAGTCGAATGCCTCTACCTTTGTCACCCATTTCTGTTGGCACTCACTGAGGTCCTTCTGCTCAAGGAAATACTTCAAACTGTTGTCATCGGTCTTGACCATGAATTTGCTGCCCACCAAATATTGTCTCAACTTGGTCAAGGCATGCATGATTGCCAACATTTCCTTGTCATAAATGGAGTACAACCTCTTAGGTTGAATAAGATTTCGGCTCTCGAATACAATGGGGTGTCCTCCCTGCATCAAAACTTCCCCGATCCATTCGTCGGATGCGTCACACTCTAGTACAAATGGCAAGGTGAAATCTGGTAGTGACAACACTGGACAAGTGTCCATGAATTCCTTCATGTGATCAAAGGATTCCTGTGATTTCTTGGTCCATATGAAGGCCCCATGCTTGGTAAGATCTGTCAGCGGTGCTCCAAGTTGAGAAAAACCTAGACGAACTGCCTGTAATAGCTGCACAGCCCGAAGAAGCTCCTCAATTCTGTCACATTCTTGGGCGTCGGCTAATCCAGAATGGCCCTAATCTTCTCTTGGTGCACCTGTACCCCCTGTGCACTGATGGTGTGGCCTAAGTAAAGAAACTCTGTCATACTGAACTCGCACTTGGACTCTTTGGCATATAATGATTGTGCCTCCATGATGCTCAATACCTCATCCAGGTGCCTCATATGTTCTTTCCATGACCGGCTATAGATCAAGATGTCGTCGAAGAAAACCAAGACTGATTTCCTTAACTGATCCCTGAATATATGGTTCATGCAAGAATGGAATGTAGCAGGTGCATTGGTTATCCCAAATGGCATAACCAGAAACTCGAAGTGTCCAAAATGACATCGAAATGTCGTCTTCTCTATGTCCTTCTCTCGGATGTTGATATGATGATATCTAGAGCATAGATCAATTTTTGAGAAGAAAACTGCCCCATGCAGTTCATCCATCAACTCGTCAATGCATGGGATAGGGTACTGGTTCTTGATGGTTTTCTTGTTCAAGGATCGGTAATCAATGCACATCATCATGGTGCCATCCTTCTTCAGAACTAAGACAACTGAAGAAGTGAATGGGCTACTGCTCGGTCTGATGTGTCCCATCGCCATCAATTCCTTGATTGCCTTCTCTATCTCATCCTTGAACCTCCTAGGATGACGATAGGGGGGGTGATCATAGCTTTGGCCCCCTCCTCCAACTCAATGGTGTGCTCAAAACCCCTATCAGGTGGTCTCCCTGGTGGAATTGCCTCAAAGACCTACTGATGTCGTCCCAATAAATTCTTGATCTCTGTATGGTATTGGTGTCGACCTTCTGAATCCTTCTGAGTAGTGATCAAGCATTCCGCGGCATATGCTACCTCCCCATGTCTGAATATCCTCTCCATCCTCTTGGATGAAACTGTCCTGGGTGCTCCTGTCGACATACCTCTTAGAACAACCTTCTTCCCATCCTGATCGTTGAATCCCATTTCCAAGGTTTGGTAGTTGGTAGTGATTTTTCCCAAGGTAATCATCCACTGAACTCCTAACACCACATCTGTATCCGATAGGTCAACCACATAAAATGTGTCTCTCACTATGTAGTTTCCTAACTTCATCTCTAAGTTTGGAACTCTGTCTAGACACTCCACTGTGTGGCCATCTGCTACCGCAACATCAAACCCCTCAAACTCCTCTATCTGAAGTGCCCATCTCGATACTAGTGAAGCGTCGATGAAGTTGTGGGTGGCCCCACCATCTATTAGGGCGATTTCCCGTTGCCCCTGAATAATCCCTCTAATACGGAGGGTATCATACCTGGGAACACCAGAAAGGGTCGCTATGACTCCTCCCTTTGCTGGTTTTCTCCTGTTAGCCTGCTCTGGCAGTTGTGGGACTACTGGAAGATGGGCTCCTGCCGGTGTCAGTGGTCTACGGGGAGGCTGCTCCTCTATTGGTGCTGACTCCTCCTCTGAACTAGTGGATCCATTGTCCTGCTCCTCCTCCTCACTGTCCACGTTGTCTTCTGCTACCTCAATATAATGAATCTCTCCCTTGCCCATGCACCCGTGGCCTAAGACCCAAGGATCTCTACAGCTAAAGTAAAGCTTATTTCTCATAAGCTCTCGCCTAGTCTCATCATCCAACTTCTCCTTGCCCTTCCATTCTCTCTGGAATGGATTCCTATCTCAATCCCTTTGGGGCACAAATGGTTTGGAGAAAGTTTTAGTCTTTGGCACTGAGTCTTCCATATCTCGAGTGCGAAGGATGGCATCCTGCAAAGTGGGAGGCCTGTATGCCTTCACCCATCCTCTCAAAGGCTTTGTGAGTCCTTCTGTGAATAGCATGATCAACCTGGGCTCTGATATATCTGTCACTGCCATGGCTACTCGCTGAAACTCTATGATGAATGTCTCTACTATGCCAGTTTGTCTCAACTGGGCTAGATCCCTGAAGTGTATCTCGGGATCCTTCCTGTCAAACCTGTCTATGAGCCTATCTGTAAACTCCCTATAGGAGGTGATGCGACTGTGACCCAATGCCACCAGTCCATGATACCACCACTCGTGTGCCTCACCCTCTAAGTGTAAGGTCATGAAACTGATGGCCTCTGTCTCGGTCATCTGGTTGAGCTTGTAATACGTGTCTAGCTTCTGTACCCAAGCTCTGGTGGTGTATTTGGACGATCTGTTGAAAGAAGGGATGGTGAGTTTCCCAACTTTTCGGATAAAATCGAGGTTATGCCCCTGCTGCTGTTGTGGTCCTCCCCTTTGCGGCTCTCTGGGGCGGTTCCTGAGTCTGAGTCCACAGTACTCAACTAAGGTCATGTCCTGATGGAAGTCACGACCCAATGTTGCGTACTCCCTCCTATACTCTGCAATGTTGTCGGCATGAGTGGGTGGCCTTTGTGCTATCGGTGGCGGTGCTGCTACCGGGGGTGCCCTCTGGAAAGTGGGAAACAAGGGTTTGGGAATCCTACTCACAGAGGTGTATGTGCGAGAGGGTGACTGGGGTCTACTGGATGTGGGACTTGTGTATCTGGGGTGCCCACTCTAGCCAATCTATCAACCACCTGTGCCAAGGATTGAGACATGGTCCGTTGACTAGCTAACATATCGTTGATAACCTACATGAAAGCTACCTCCAGATCTACAGGGGCCTTGCCACTACCCTATGGTTGCTCATATCTATCTCCTAGTATCCTCTCAGCCTCATGCTCAGCCTCATGCTCTGCCCTTCTCTCTGCTTCTCTGTGTGCCTCTTCCTCTTCCTTTGAGCTAAGATGAAAATGGGGAAAATCAGGCCTATGCCTTCTCTCCTGATGCCTGTTGTAAGTGACATATTCGTCACCTACGTGTTCACGGCCCTCTGGGTCTTCTGCTGCACTCATTGTCTTTAGTCACAGGCTGGCAGGACTAAAGCTCTGATACCACTGTAATGTTCCTGACTTGGCTAGTCTAGGAAACATTGCTAATGTGTGTGTAGGATCAAAGGTTTCCAGCATATAAATGATCATACAAATAATAAACGCGACAAAGGACTGCAAAGTTTGTATTATGATATCTCTATGTATTACAAAATGGTCGAATGCGGTTGAATAAACTGACAATACTCGACTAGATCAACAAACAAAGGATCTTAGCTAGAATACAAATAAGCAACTGCGGCTGAATAAAATAACAACACTCAGCTAGATCAAAAGACAAAAAGATCTTAGCCGAAATACAAATAAGCAACTAAAAGATAATACCCGGAATATGGGAGCACTGCGGAATCAATGAAGAATGATGGAAGACCTGGATGATCTTCCCGGTGACTAGGGTGTGTCTTTCAACATCGAAATCAGCCAACTGGTGTCTTCCTCCTGGAATACATTGAACTATCTCTCCTGAGATGCGCCTCTTCTCCTCAATGACAAGTCATAATCTGCATAATGATGAATTAGGTCGCTGACCCTTCCTTTATAGCTTTCCAAAACCCTAAATCATGCTGAAACCCTAATTCACTGTTGACTTCCAAAACCCTAAATCACTGTTGAAACCCTAATTCACTGTTGACTTCCATTTTTAGCTCATAATGACTTAAAAGTGCTTTTAACCCTTTTTAGCTCAATGTCACTTTCCGAATATAACACCTGTGACTGGAGTGACCTCTAGTAACCCTGTTTACCCCTCTTTGGCCCTGGCTATAGTCTAACGGGGCGGTTTAGACCATTAAGCCTCTTCTCTGGAGCTCCTATTTGGAAAGGGACATTACATAGTAGGTTGACCCCTATTACATATACATTTAACCCCATATACCCCCATAGGGCCATGACAAACATAGCTACAATAGAACTCTTCATAATTCTATTGGTCACATCCCTTTAAAGGTGTACCTAGGGTTCTAGTGATTGGTCCCAATTAAAGTATATTTATCCATTTCATCAACACGGGAAGAATCCTCCCATGTTCAAAATGAGGTAGATAAAGCATCAAAGTTTGTTGAATGTACACATAGAACAAAAAGTTCATGGTATTCTATAGAAAGTGAATGCAAAGTACAACAAGCAACTGACCAACATTGAGTGCTACACAAGTTTCAAGTTGGTGACAAGGTATAGTTGCACTTAGTATAGAAGAGTGACTCATAAGCTCCCATAGGAATCTCAAAACACTTTGATATGACCTTACACTATGACTAAGGTTGTGGGTGAGAATGTTTTTGAATTGAATCTTCTGCCCTTTCTTGAATTTTTTTTTCGAGGACCCCTTCTTGGTTTACACCCTATCTTTAATGAGGAGCTACTTTAGTTACACTTCTGTACATGTTGGACACCTCGGGATGGAAAAGTACTTGCCCTAATAGAGCTCAACTCTACTGCCTTGAGCAAGCTACAATGGACCATATCATGGACACTAAGATGAACAATGAAGAGCACCTATCAACAAAACATACAACTCTATCGGATTGTGCAAAGTGAAAGTAGGGAAACTCCTTCACTAGGGAAAGTGGTTTGTCAAGAAGCAGGTTCTATAGAGGTTTCTTCATTTGATGCAAGAATTTAACACAATGGAGACCATTGCTTCCCAAGGGGAACAACTGATCCAAATGAACAATTGTTACAAGAATATGATAATCAATTTGATGATTTGGGAACAACTGATCCGACTGAACAATTGTTACAAAAATATGATAATCAATTTGATGATTTGCAACTCCAAGTGTTTTCTCTTCCAAATTCATTTCATTGTAATGATAATCTATCTCCTCAAAATTCATTTCATTGTAATGATAATCTATCTCCTCAAAATTCATTTCATTGTATATGATAATCTATTTGATGGTTGGTTGTATAAGTATTTGCTCCCTAACTCTGCCGTTATTCACGAGTCATGCTCTCTCTCTCTCACTAAAAACACAAGTCATGCCGTATAATGTGAAAAGAAGTCATGATAGGTCCTCCCTTACATTTTTACTTCTCCAAGTGAGTCCTCTCCCTTTACCTCCAAAAATCCGATTTGGTGTTAAGTTTATTCGTTTAAGGAGGAATCATTTTCAATAAAAGGAAATGATTCAGGACGAATCCTTCCACAACTACGATTCTCACCCTCCAAACCGGAGACGAATCAAAATAAAGAATCTGTTTCTTACTTTGAAAGACCAAAAATTAAAAAGTCATTGTGAGTCCACAATTTCATAAATATATGATTTAAAAAAACATCATATCATAGAAATATAGAATCTCTAACGAAAATTATGAACGTTGTAATCACTCATCATCCAATTAGTCGTTGAAACAATATAAAAGAGTTGTTAGAGAAATTGAGAGTTTAGTATGTATTCGAGGTGTCATCCTGTACCCTCCACCGCTAATTTATTATAATATCTTAAAAACATTATTATAACAATTATCAATTAAAACCATTATTATATGTGTATTAGGGAAACAAAAATGCGAATGGTTTTCCTTTTCAAGAGGATTTATTTATATAGTTGACTATGAAAAGCAATGAAATTTGACTTATGCTCACTTTTCCTTCATTTTTATGGAACACGCCAATTCTTCTCCTCCATGTAAATTTGGTTAGTTTTATTGTTAATCATGCCCCACTTGGATATATCGAGGAAAAATATAAAACTTGTTAGGTGGAGGCCCATACATGACAATGACATATTAGAAAACCAAACCATACATTAATTATTCATTCATACATACATGAGAATGACATATTAGAAAACCAAACTATAAAATAATTATTCATACATTTGTTAATCATTTAGAAGACACATTAGTCTTGACGTTGAATTTTTTCAAAGACGTGATTAAATATCTGAGTCATTATGAGACTGAATGATGGTGTAGAATGGTCATCGTAATCGAGATAAAAACATTTAACTAAAGCCCCCCATGAAAGTAGAGGAAGAATTTACATAATCTCTTCGGAGAGAGTGGTATTTGAGTTTATAGAGGAGGAACATAATTGGTCATTGGAATGAGTGATGTAGGTGATCCCAAGGTACGTTAGTCACAAAGAGAAGGGATGCATTCGTTGGTAAAGATAAAATGCACTCTTTTATACACTTTGGTTCATATTTCTTTCACGTTTTTAAAGTTGAATCTATTTATTTAGTGGTGTATTATAATGTTTTATATTTATTAGAATTTCTTTTACAATCATTACTAGATGTTATATGTGAATATGGGTTAATTCATTATCGATAATTAAGGAAAACCACATTATCTGAGTGTTGTTGTGGGCAAAGTTTCCCATTCAACAACAAGAAGTTCTCCTCAATGCAGAATTCTAATTAGACTTCACACTGTTTGAAATAAGAAACTCATCCGGATTTTAGCACAACAATCATTACAAATGAATGTGGAATGGATTGTGAAATATAAAATGCAAAGTGTTTCTAATAAATATACCTAATGCATTCCCATTTAAACTATCCTAGCTAGGAGCAAATTTTGACCAGTGAGCATGAGATTAGCTATATATTTCTGGAACAAAAAGCTATTCAAGAAAAGCAAGAATGTATATGTATGAACAAGAATGAAAAGCATAGAACTCTATTATTGCATTACCATTCACAACCTCACATTCATCATCTCAAAGTAAACATTTCAGAAAAAACAAAGACATAACTCTAATATTCCTATAGAAAATTTTATAGCAGAACGATACCATTTTTTAGTGATATTGGTAACAACATAAACAACATAAAGAATTCTCAGCATACACAATACTAGACACCAATGCTCCTCCTCCAAAATCGACACTGACTACTTCTTTTGATTAAAATATAGAATTTCTTTTACAAGATATCAACAAGCAAAAAGCCCCTTCTATAACAAGTCAATTGTCTTTTATAACCTTTCAGTTTATAATTGCTTTGTATCTTCTTGGCTTCCTTTTGGTAGTTATAGACTTTTCAACTTCCTCGCTTGATTCTTTCTAAAGAATGTTCTAAATTACAACTTATCTTTCACTATGGTGATAGTTGACTCTATGACCTTGGGTCTATGTCACAACATATCACAACCGTATCTAAAACATTGAACCTACCTTGCAATATACAAATCAATGAAGAAATGATTACTTAGAAGAGAGAAAGAAGGATATCGTACCTTGTGTCCCAATGTTTGATGAAAATCCCCGCTCTTGACCTTTGACTTGCTCCAGGCCTTTGTCTCTACCAATCTGAAAAAGAAACCAAGTAGATACTACAACAAGGTAGTTATCAAATTAAATTATAAATGCAATATGTAAATATAGATATGTAAAGCAAATTCAACATATAAGAACTAGTTAAACATAATTGCACATAGAATGGAGGGAAAGATAACTCTTTTATTAATCAACATGAATAGGTGAGTTACAACCTGATTTTGACTGATGACGTTGCCTTGAAACCAACTGCTTGAATTCCTCCACCAGACTCTTCAAGCATCAACTCAACAATGGACTACTTCCTCACATGATCCAGAAGGGATAGGAACACATCCAACAATCATATAGGAGAGAGGAAGATATACTGGAAAGTAAATTTCTAGATCAAGGGATACTACTCATAGATTCAAGGAATAAGGAAGCTAGCAAATTGACATCATATTCTTGCACCAAGGTTGTCTCCTCCACATCTACACCCCCATAGGTGCTTATATGCCATCATAAAGAGGTTGAGATGGTTACAATATTCTGTTGTGTACAGGAAATTGGAGGTTTAGGACCAAGAAACCCATAAACCTCGCCCAAAAGTACATAATATTTTAATTTTTCACAAAATTGGGGGTGCACATGATTTGCACACTAGAAAATAGCGTATGTATGCACGTTGCATATGGATGAATAACATACAAAAACAAAGATAGTGTTTTTTAAGTTGATTTTGATGAAGGAGAGTAGGATTAAGGTTTTCAAGTTGAGGAATGGACTAGGCCATCTCACAAATGCAATCTAGTGTGGAAATTTGTTCTATAACAATGACCCACACCTCATGTTGTAAAGATATGCCTAGGATGCACCTAAAAATCACTTGTTCAAAGGACGCTTCATAGGAAACTAATTCTGTAGGCATGGGCCCCATTACTCTCTTTAGTGTGCTATGAAAATAATTAGTCAAGTTAATTTCTTTGGAAGGGCTAGAAATACATTCATTTACGACCTCTTGGAAATCCTCGGAGTCATACCAATTGCAATTCCTTTGCTTCTAATACTTTCCTCTAGCTCATTTGAAACATCTATCATGGGTCGTGGTGAAACCATGTTTATGAGTGGTGGAATGTGACATATTTCTATCACTTTTTCCACAACAAGGTGTAAAATTTTGTAGTTGTTTACAAAAGTAGTGATGCATTTTTCGAGTGATTTACTTGTTGCTTGATAATTCTTCAAGGCCGCATAATTACAATGACATTCTCATTCCATCATCATGGGCAGGTCTTCTTGCACAACCTTCTATTCTGCTTGACACTTCTTGAGTTCATCCATGTTGAGTTGAACTCCATACAACACTACCTTTTTATCTTTGACCTTCTTCAGGTAGCTAAGAGATTGGTGTACATTAGCCTATGAATGGTGCTATGTTAATCTTGGAGTTTGAAGGCATTGGCCTTGAACTCAGATAGGTTGGTCATGTCCTCTTTGTAATGGGCCACATCTTCTTCCAACTTTTCCATATATTGTTTGTATTCTTGAGTTTATTTAGCCATGCTTCGAATGCTAAAATCTAAATCTTGGGAAAGGGTGACGCATGCAGAGGCTGTGGAAATAGAATTTGTTCTTGTGTATACCATCAATGGTGTCTCAGTAATGATCGTGAGTTCATGAAGTAGTGTCCTATGAAGTGGCCTTTGAACAATTGATTTTTAAGTGCATCCTAGGCATATCTTCACAACATGAGGTGTGTGCTACTTATCCTAGAAGACAACCTCATCCAAGGATGAGGCTCTTCTATATACTTCCTTTTGCTGTCATACTTCATTTTTACATGGCCATCAATATGTAAAAGAATGGAAGTGGAAACCAACAATATTTAATAGATTGTGCCTTTTGATTATTTCTTTACTGAAGTGGAAGATGGTCAAGGCTACAACTTCTACTACTGCTTCTCTCACATATTTAAATTCATAGGCCCCTATATGGAAAGGCAATGGGAACCACAATGATTTCTTATTGCGGGAAAGTGATGCACCAAGGTCATGCATAAATGTTTGATAGGCTACCTCTTCTAGGGATAGCTTATCATGGATGAATTTGGGTAAAAGGTGCGGTGCTTTAATGGCTCCAAAAATCCGTATATATATTCCTCTTTTTGTAACATACCAATCACCAACTTCACTAATTGCATGCATAGTCTTTTTTGTCATACATTGGGTAGGCTTGTAGAATATCAACTTGTACATGGGAGCTATAAAATTCTCATAGATCTTTGTGTAGTGAATTATGAAGTGACATTCCCACAAAATTTGGCAATAGACATGGATTAGTGCTTCATTGGGCTGCCACTGCCATCCCATTCTCAAAAATATGTTTACTACATAGGCAATGTCCARTAGATAGGAGGACATAAAAAAGGTTAGAGGGACACCTAGGGCTAGTTTTTTGGCCTTGCAGATGGCTTGGGCCATGGATGCCAAAAATATACAAGCCCAATTGAAGATTGTGCTAGTCTGGGTAATTGTGTGGATCAWTGGCACCCAATATTCTTTAAATTGCATTTCGTTTTMTTCCCCATATAGTATGTTGATCATAGACAATAYGATTTTGTGTGGCATTCTTAAATTCTTTGTGGGATAAGATTCCAATATTATGGCCCTGAATTATTTGGGATTGACCCACCAACTCTTGAAAAGATCCCGACAGTTCAAGGAAAACTGTAGAATCCATTTCTCCATAAGTTCGACAACTTGTTGGGGAAATTTGTAGTAGAATTCCAAGGCTGAGGGTTGGAACAAGGTGATAGATTTCTCATAAGCATATTTGACCAATATGTTCTCAACATCTACTTTTTTTATTAGCCATGAAATGATTTTAGTGCAAGGGAGTATTGTAGTCCCGATGGTGACCTTGTGTAACCTTGATTTCTAAATTTGTTGGTAGATTCCAGATTTTGGGTTTACCTTACCAGGAATAAGAGGGAGCTTTGGGTAAGTTTTCTCCTTGAACATATGACACAACTCAACCCATTTTCAAGTGGTCCCCACATCCATACTGTTAGTCTCCAATTTTGCTTTTGATCTAGTGAGAAATCCTAATCCTAAACCCCTCCTACCCGCACTTCATTATCTGTTTCCATTTGATTTAAATTATTGCTTTCAGCTTGTTATGGTTTGCGTTTTAGCTTTTTGGATAATTTCTTTAAGTTTGGAGTTTTAAGACATGGTTTTGAATGATGTGTCACTTCATATGTCTATTTGAACTTTACAAATTCAAATTATGCTAAGTAATTAAAAGTGCTACGGGATTAACATTATTCCCATAGCGCAAATATGATCATGCCTTAATATGCGCCTGCCGCCCAGATTCCGTTATGATTACCCAGATCGTGGACTGAAAATTCACATGTGTCTCATGATAACTCCTGAATCATTTGATGATTTAAATCGTTACACGACTAGACTACTCTATATTTGCAAAGGAACCATTTCAAACCATTCAATTCCCAAAGATTACGATTTGAAACAGTCACTCATCGTAATGATTTTGCTGAATTTTAAGCGCAGATGTTTCACACGAGAAC
>JASDQU010374915.1:58475-75338 GCA_032191745.1 Picea mariana | reverse complement strand
AGTGCTACCATCACCTAAGAACATTCTAGAGGAAGAATCTTCTAGAAGTAGAACCTTCTAAGAAATCCTCTTACATTTATTATATCTAACTACCATAGTGGGCCTTATTTAATAATATAGTGGACCTATTCCACCTTACATTAAATGACCTTTACTATTATCACTATGGGCCCTCTAGGCTCCCCCACTACCTCTCTAGCTACCTTACATTCACTGATATGAAGGGAATCAAAGGACCTATGGGAGAGATGAGGATACCTTTGAAACTAGATGCGAAGCCAGTCAAGCAAAGACCCTATAGATTGAACCCAAAGTATAAGGAAAAAGTGAAGCTTGAGCTCGACAGAATGCTAGAAGCAGGTATTATCGAACCTGTCGAAGAGTCTGAATGGATTAGTCCTATGGCAGTGAAAGATAAGAAGACAGGAGAAATAAATATCTACGTAGATCTCAGGAAGTTGAACGATGCTTTCCTGCATGACCCCTTCTCTACACCATTCACTGATGAAGTGATAGATAATGTGGGAGGCCAGGAGGTGTATTCTTTTACAGATGGATTGTCAGGATATCACCAGATCCGAATTGCCAAGGAGGATCTCCACAAGATCACATTTTCAATAGAATGGGGATCTTACCAATATACAGTGATTCCATTTGGACTAAAGAATGCCCCAAACATATTATCAAGGGTGGTGGTTGAACCATTTAAAGATTTTTTGCATAAATTTTTAGAAGCATATTTTGATGACTGGACTGTGTTTAGTTTTTTGAAAAAACATATTGAATGCCTAAGACTAATGTTCGATAAGTGCAGGCAGTGTCAAATTTCTTTTAATATGAAGAAGTGCATCTTCTTCTCGCTATTTGGAGTGTTATTAGGGCATATTGTGTGTAAGCATGGACTACTGGTAGATCCCTATAAAATTGCTATTATTGTTGACCTACCACCTCCTACTTCAGTCAAACAACTACACACTACACTAGGACATACTGGATATTACAGAAAATTCATTAAGGGATACGCCCAAATTACAACACCTATGGAGAAGCTGTTGAAGAAAGTCTGTCAGTTTAGATGGACAGAATAATGCCAGCAGAGCTTCAACACACTAAAACGAAAGATGGTTACTGTGCCCATTATGGTTTTCCCATATTGGACTAAAGCGTTTCATGTGCATGTTGATGCATTTTCCATTGCATTGGGAGCTATGTTAGCACAGTCGACAATAGGAGACATCGATCACCTGTTAGCCTTTGCTAGCAGGAAGTTATTCACAACAGAAATTAACTACAACACCACAGAGAGAGAAGGATTGGCCATGGTGTATGCTCTACAAAAATTCCACCACTACTTATTGGGAAGACACTTTAAAATGTTCACAGATCACTCCACATTGAAGTACCTAGTCAATAAGACAGTGTTGGGGGGCGAATATGCAGATGGCTTTTGTTGTTTCAAGAATATGATTTTGAGATCATCATTAGGCTAGGAAGAATGGACAAGGGCCCTGACCACTTGTCGAGAATGGAACATGGAGAAGAACCCACCAGTCTGGAGGATACACTGTCAAATGCACAGCTTCTCTCCATCAGAAAGATCAATGACCACTTTGTAGAAATAGTCCAGTTCCTGTCAACAAGAATGGCACCTAGTGAGTATACAATTCCCCAGAAGAAACATCTAGTAGTGTGTGATGCATACTTTTCACTGATAGCAGGTCAGCTATACAAGATGGGACCTAATGAGATACTAAGAAGATGTCTTATGGAGGCAGAACACCCACTAATCCTCATAGAATCTCATGAGGGAATCGCAGGAGGACATTATGCAAGGAAAGAAACTGTGTAGAAGGTTCTACGAGCTGGCCTTTGGTTGCCTACCTTGCACAGAGATTCTAAGGATTATGCTAGAGCCTGTGATGTGTGATAGAGAGTTGGGAGACCATCCAGAAGAGATGAAATTCCATTAGCATCGCATATGACCCTACAAGCATTTGAAAAATGGGCCATTGACTTCGTGGGACCTATCAACCCACCAGGGAAGCACATAGGAGCAAGGTATATAATTACTGCAGTTGAATACTTAACCAGATGGGCCGAAGCTAGAGCAGTCAAGGATTGTAGTGCAATTATAGCTGGGTGATTTATATTTGACGACATAATAACCAGGTTTGGATTCTCCAAGATCCTCATGAGTTATCAAGGCACACATTTCATCAATAAGACAGTTAAATCCCTGACTGAAGAATTTGCATTCCACCATCAGAAGAGCACACCTTACCACCCACAAGAAAATGGAACGATTGAATAATTCAATAATATCTTGGAGACAATATGAACAAAGATTTTCATTTTGAATAAGGATGACTGGGACTTAAGAGTACCTACAGTACTATGGGCCTATCAAACCACTTGCAAGAAATTAACAATGCAAACTCCATTCAAGTTAGCTTATGGTTTCGAAGCTGTTGTCCCGATGGAATACTTGGTACCAAGCTTAAGACTTGCTTCATTTACAAACATGGATGATACTAGTGTTGTTCAGGAAAGGCTCACACAGTTGGTTGAAATGGAAGAAGACAGATTCATTGTAGGATTCCACCAGCAGGTTCAAAAGGATAGAGAGAAGGCCTACCATGACAGGCACATCAAGAAAAAGGCATTCAAGAAAGGTGATTTATTATTGATATATGAAAACAAGTTTATAAGACACCCAAGGAAGTTCAGAACGCATTGGCTAGGACCATATGAGATCGCCTAAGTTACAGAAGGAGGGGCTGCACAACTGAAAACATTGAAGGGAGAATGGAAGAAAGGATTGGTGAATGGGAGTTGACTGAAGTTGTACTATGACAACCATCTGCCTCGCAGATCTCAGTAAAAATAAGAGGAAAAGGGTCTAAGTATCAGGTGCAGTTGAAACTGGGCACCAGACACAGAAAAGACAGTCTGGATAGGGATGTAGAGGAGGCATAAAGCAGAAAGCAAAGACTACACTGCGTAGTCCAAAGTCGAAGTAAAACAAAAGGATCAGATATGAAGTGCCTCAGGATGAGTCACATGTGAGTGTTGGGGGCATGTTGGCCCTTGAGTATGGAATCAAGTGAAGATCAAGGAAGAAGAGGTAAAATGTGAACTTTGCGGGAGACACAGTGACTGTTACTGGGTCAAAGTAAGCAAAAGAGTAGAAAAGAAGGAGCGAAGCCCAAGAAATCTAGCTGTTGGATGAGGAGATCAGGGATGATAGATAAGAAAGGTATATTAATCAAGGACAACTCAGATAGCAGGAAAAGCCACCATTAGTACTGGACGGGAAGAAGGAGAGACAGACTGGCGAAGCTCAGGAAGAGAGGGTCAAGTTGACCTAGGGTTTTAGACACCTAGGGTTTTGACACCTAGGTCTCGACCTAAGGCTATTGGTGAGGGACTATATTGTATAAATAGAGGTCGAGAGGACCTAGGTTGGGTCGGTACTATTGTTGAGCATTGTTATTGATTGTTGTTCATTGACATAATATTGTATTGTGAGTGAGAAAAGTGTTGAGAGTAAGAGCCTTCTAACATTGTAATATCTTCAGTTGGGTGCGTAGATCAAGTCCTACAGCTGGGTGTGCAGGAAGGGGAGAGAAAGAGAGAATAAGAAAAATATCTACTAGCAGAGAGCGTAGACAAGAACTGTAAGCTTTACCTTAATATATCATAAGCACAGTTCTGTGGATGTAGCCCTAGGGAGAGGGTGAACCATATATATTTGGTGTTATGTGTGGATGATTGATGCTTTATATTTGTCTTTGATATACTGTTATTGCATTATTGTATTAGATCATATCTATAGAATGTGGAGTAGATTTTAGTGATAAGTGAGCTAGGTATACTGCGATGTATTGTTGTAAGATCCACTTGATATTATCCTGGTTGTAGACATCTCTATCCTGCAACCCCCCATGAGATACTTCGGGTGAGACTGTATCTTCTTCACGGGTGTTGCCGAAAGGGCTAGTAGTTAGGGCTTGTTGGTGCACTCTTGGAATGAACCTTGGGTCTGCCCTTGTGCCAACACCACCCATGGGTATAGCAATCACTGGAATATTCATTACATATTCACCTATAGTAATATTGATCTTATTTCATTTTCCTGAGCAATTGATAGTTCCTCCATCTGCAATCATTACTTGAAACTCCGGCGCTGGATATTCAAAGCAATTGAAAGCTTTGGCTAATTTATAGTGAATGAAATTATGATTACTGCCAGAATCAATTATGACTATTACCTTTTTCTTTTTGATGTATCCTTTGATCTTGAGGGTTTGAAGAGTGATAATTCTAGCCAATGCATTACACGATATCATGGGAGTCAACTCTTCAGACGAAATTGCTTCTATGTTTTCATCTTGAGATGGTTGTTGTTGTTGTTCTTCTTCCTCTTCACAATCTATGTAGAATAATTTCTTCTCTCCACACTTATGTCCCATACTGTACCTGTTGTCACAATTAAATCATAAACCTTTTTCTTTTCTTTCCTCCAATTGTTGAGATGTCAACCTTGTAGGTTGAGGTGTTTTAGAAGAAGGAGAATTTTTCTCTCTATAGATGTTAGGATTGGTCCTTCTAATAGCCATAGCCATATTTTTACTTTCAACATTTCTTAACACCTTAAATGCATTCTCCAATGATTTGGGTTCCCAAAGGCGAACCTCATGTTGAATGTTATCCTTTAAATTTCCTTTGAATACATCAATCAAGTGCTCATTTGGAATATCTGTTACCTTTATATTCAATATCTGGAAGTTCTCAATGTGTTCGGTAACTAAACCCTTTTGCTTGAGATTAATCAATTGGCTAAAGAAGGTATCGCTCCTTGTATCCTCATAGTGTGCTATCATTTCTTCTATGAAAATTGTCCAAGTGACAAGTGATTTGCGAGAAAAAAGGCATCGATACCATAAATATTGATTTTGTTCTAAATATAAAGAAGCAATTCGTACCTTTTGTGTATGTGGCACATTATGTAGATCAAATAATTTCTCCATCTGAAGTATCCATGTGATTGGGTCCTTGCCATCAAACTTCCTCATATCGATCTTAGGAACATGGTTGGTCTTCAACCCAAAGTTGGAGTTTCTCCATTCTTGATTCACCTTCCTTGTGTCCTCATCATGAATTTCATGGGATACATTTTCACTTTTAGGTGTCCTCTCTATTAGGAAATTTTTCAATCCTTCCATGATCTCCCCTTTTAAATCATCCATCATAGTATTTATTCCCTCAAACTTATCCTCTGTTGAATCCAGTATCTCTTGTAGTTCATCTTTTTTTATTGTCTTCTTTTGTAAATCATTTATGTCCCTACTCATTTCTTCACCTTCATCAAGAGTCCAAGTAGGATCGTCTGGAGGCTTATTTGGTGTAGAAGTTCCCTTTTTTGGTGGCATGTTGGCCAAGTATCACTTTAAACCTTGATTTTGAGGTGGTTATGCTAGACAATCTTCCTTTTAATGTATCTCCAAAATTTCAGCCCTTCTGAGTGTGAAATTTTATTTTTTATAGGTCTTTGATATTTCTTCTCTTTAATGCCACAGGTATGATAAAAATTGGATGCCCCAAGTGGAATTTATGGTAACTTCCCCACAACTTGCATATTTTTGGCCTTTCCAGGAGATCTCACTTGTATACCGTGTCCCGCAAAAAATAATTGATATCAAATTCTGAAACTTGTACTAGAACTACTATAGTTTGTCCACTATCCAATGCAACTAGTCTCACTCAATTTGGGTATTCTAGGAAGAATTTATGATTTTTTTACCTGAAACACCTGCTTTAGAATAGTCAATAGGACTAGTTAGATACCCTATATTCCACAGGGTGTATCTACAAATTTACGATTACCCAAAAGATGAAATTGATACCACAGATACTTTACTAATTTCTAAGAATATCCTTAGGATTTCAGGGTCTGACACATTACATAAAAAAAATTATGGGGAAAATTCTGCAGTGACTCAATTCAGGATGATTCCAGAACCCTATCTTACAAAGGCTATATCTCCAAAATTATAAGGCCTCGGGCACTAAATTTTTAACCCAATGTACCTTGATCCATATACTAAATACATGCCAATTCGTTCCTTATGAATCATTTCAGAAAACAATTTATAGAGAAAATGCCACGGTGTCTCAAATATAGAAGTGAAACCCCAAGACCTTGAGCTCTAATACCATATGTTAAGAACCAAATATCAATATAGCATAGAAAAACCTCAGAATAAGTACTCAACACCTTGAAAAAGAGAAAATATCAGATAATAATCCTCTTCTAGGGGGCAACCTCCTTTTACCCCACATAAATTTTCAAGTACAAGATGATTCCAAATGAAAATGTCTCCTTGGTATATATATGAGACAAGGATGTATAATTACAACTAATGGAATAAAGTTGACATAAATAAAATAACTTTACTAATGTAATATGACCCAATTAAGGGGTAGTGAGCCAATATTAGGGCTTAACATAAAGAAATATTCACCATCACAATAAACATCTCAATGAACACTAGATATGTGTATAAGTTTCTTTTGTATTACAAACTACAATCCTTGGGGTTTATCATCACCAACTAAAATGAGCCCCAACTCAATGCATGAACCTGATTCTAGATCTCAACACCAACTTAGAAGAGGAATCCAGTACTCAAGTACAAGACCCAACTTATAGACATAAAACAATTTGTCAAAATGTACCAACAGTCTATACCAATACAAGTGCATCAACTGTGCACAACACAATCTGTCACAATAACCTGTGACCTCAAATTGTCTCATTCTTCTCATCGTCCAAATATGATCTAATCATAGATCAATTATCAAGTCAACTCTCAACCATAGGCACAATATCACAATATACTTCTAGCGATACACCATACTCTCCATAAACCAAATACCATAAACCCTTACACAAGACCATGTGTCAAACCTCACTGTTATGTAGCCTCAAGCATGTACCATGTCATGACCAAATGTAACCATAAAAAAATGAATATAAACATACCTGTAACTCTGTAACATACCCAGTGTATGTGATCATAGACCTACAAACTTTCCTTAACTTCAACAACAAGAGACTAGCATTTTCATCAAACTTTACTTTAGTCTCATATGACTAATTTTGGATTAGTCAAAAACCCTAAATTGAAACATATACATGTAATTCATAAAGGTCTGAAAATTATACAAAATATTATTCAGTATCTTCTCTGCAAATATTCTAGGTTTCACTACTTGGAACCTCCTAGAAAAGGAGTTATAGAAAAAATGGCAAACCTTGTTGATTTCTGGCTTTTTCTAGAGAGCGAACTTGTATAGCATGTCACGCGAGGAATATTTTATGTGTGGATATGTAAATGGTATAAAACATACTGCATAATGTAATATAACTAATTCATTTGATATCATTGAATTTGGATATGTTATTAAGAAGTTATGATGTTTTTTCCTGGAACACCTGTTTTAGATTAGTTTCAGGACTAGTCACAAACCCTATCTTCCACAAAGTGTAACTACCAAACTACAATGACCCACAAGTTGGAATTTTTATCACATTTACTTAGATATTTTGTATCAACAACATCCATATTTACCTATCTGAAGCATAATATAAAAACATTTATTGCGAAAATGGTGAGATGGCTTGTAAATAGCATACCTTAGAAAGCATCATCAAAAGACTTTATCCTCCTTTGAATTTTGGCCTTATTTACTTCACCTTCCCTCTGATATTATCCTTAGATATCCTTTGGTTACCTCAGTCACCTTTAGATATTCAATATTCTCAATAGAATTCTAATGGGAGACCCTTGCTCTCTTATTTATACTCTCCAAGTAGCTTCCTCTATAAGTATCCACTTAACCACTTTGTCCACTTAGCCACTTTTTCCACTTAACCAACTTTGTCCACTTAGCCACTTTGTCCACTTAACCACTTTTTCCACAAATAGTAAACTCTCCACTTATAGTTGAAACTAATTTATTTTCAATTGTTTTCTTCTTGCGACCACTTAACCCATGACTAACCACTTTGACTGGTGAACTTCCTCGAGGAGATTGAAGAATAATTTGACTTTTTTGACCTTCTATGGGATTCTAGATATCTCATGAGGGTTATCCAACTTCACATGGCCATAACTCTTTAACTGTTAGGAGTTATGCGACGTTCCACATATCACCAAAAATGACATGAAATATACTATCCATATGGAATAGTTTCTCCTACAAATTCATTGATATTCATTATATTATTCCTTAATAAAACTTGGGTTACCTAATCACATTGTTGGGGTACTAAACCACCTAACCATTTGGACTTCACAGAGCATCTTCTCATGAGGGATTTCACCATAAGGGGGCCACTTTGGAGTTTATCCATTTGGTTCTTCCTATCAACCATGACATGACATCAATGATACAAGTCCCTTGAATATCAACACATCATTATGAAACCACTTGACATCAACCCTTTGACAACAATTACATCAATGAACATATAACCAATAATAAATATATCAATGATACAAACACATCGCTATGACAATAATTGACATCAAACCTTTGAAATCAATCCTTTGACATCAATTAAAACATAGTAGAATAAAATTTATACATCATTTAGATTTTTTCATGCATCAACATATTTAATTTAAAATACTAATTGCTTGAGTACGATTAAGTGGACAATGGCACATCTGGAGGAATGGTTCATGCATCCCCTAGAGAGGTGTTATAACCCTAATTTTCACTAGACATGCTTACCTAGAATCATGCCATCTCAGATTCCTCCTTTTCCAAAACACTATTGAATAACTCTTCTTAAAAACCCCTTTTATAAAGTCCCACACGCCCTGCTCCATTACTGCATGTGTGTACACGCTAGCTGACCCAAGATAGCCCATGTGTAAGTACAAAAGCACAAAAAAAGGAAATTTGTTGATGGAACACACAGCTTTGGGTAAGTTAACTAAACCTTTCAGCCATGCATGGTCAAAAGTTTGACCAAATACCTAGCTTCTTCTAGCCTATAAAGAAGGGCTAGGGGTCCCATTTGGAGGAGGAGAATCATAGTAAAGAAATTATACCTGATTGCGCATTCCCTTTGTCCCAACCTTTAGCCATCCTTGTGCAAAGAGAAGTATAGAGAAAATAAGTTGGAGGATAGTTGAAGAGGAGCCAAGGACCAGGTTTGTGGAGCAGTGGTCGGCTTCATCATTATAAGTTGATTTTTTGAAGTTAATAATAAAGAAGTACTTTTTCTGTCCCACCATATGAGGTTTTCATGGTTTATTGCATACATGTTGATTAAATCTCTAACCCATCAATCTATAGATCGAATGCATGTGGAGTTCTTTGTTTGTTTTGTGTGAATGCAGGTCAGCCTTGGGAGGAGAGTTGCAGTCAAAGAGAGACCAAGCGTGAAGAAGGATCGATATCAAACGCCCCAAATAACGTATTCTCACTTGATCTTCTTAACTACATATTTGCTTAAGAATAATGGGGATTAGGTCTGGGATGACGGTAGAAAGTAGGAATCTTTAAGTCTTTTCTGCATGCATGATAAAAACTTAAGTGCTAGTCCGTAGAGGGATTTCCCACTCACAACAGAATTGACGACCATACTGGGGATTACCTAGGGTTTCTGGGAATGTTTTTTTCTTGGGTATTTTTAAGAACTGATTTCATCTCCTGTTTTTAAAGTTTCTACAAAAGTTTGAGCTAACAAAAATTCTGGTCTTCAATACCAATTATCTCTGTTTCTCTGCTTGACTGTATTTTTTTTATTTCGAGACCCACAAAGGTACCCGTGGATTGTATAAGGTCTGCACGCGTGTACCTGCGCTCTACCTTCTCACAGCCCACGTGTACACGCTAGCTGAGGAAGTGTCAGCCGCGTGTATGATTCTAGAAAATTTCTTTTAGAGAGGCAATCATCCTCTCCCCTGTCAGAAATAGTCCTTCTCAGGGGTTTTCTGGAACTCTTTCTAGTTGTTGATGTTTGCAGTCTATAGCTTAGGTTTCATCTCAGATTGGTTTGTTCTATGAAGTTTTCCATGAATTGTTTTCTTTTTTTTGTTAAAGTAAGTGTCTAAGTCTTCAAGAGATCCTAGTTCTCAGTACCGGTGGTCTCTGCCTGAGTTGGATTCCATGGCCTTTCATTTGTCTCAGAGTTTCAGAGATACACACGACCTATATAAGGTCATCACATGTGTACACGCGCTATGACTTTACACAGCTCGCGTGCACACGCTTGTTGTTGAACTGTCAGCAGTGTGCTTGTGGAGAAGTTTTTTGTTGAAGGTGAGGCAGTCATCATTTCCTTTGAAAAGAGTTATACCTCTCAATTTTTTGGGTCTCTGTCATAGTGGTCAGTAACTTAGGTTTGATCACAACAATAGCTTTCTTTTTCATTAAGAAGTTTTCCTCAAAATTTTATTTTATAGGCTTTTTAGACAAGTGTGAGAGTCCAATTTTAATTTGCTTGTGTGTGATTTTTAAAGTGACTCTTTGCGATTTGCGCTTAGGCCAAAGGTTTTCTTGGTTTTGACTTGTTGATATTTTTCCTTTTTTCTTTGTGAGCATTCAAATAAAATAAAAATATCTTTTATTTCTTTGTTTGGTTAAAAAGTGTTGTTTTGCATTAGTAACCAGGGAAAAGTCTTTGCTTTCATAAGTTCTTGACGGTTTACTTAGATCATAAGTAGCTCGTAGTTGAGTGAGATCCTGCTTTGAGTTTGTTGTTCAAAGATCTTAGAAAATTTTTAAGTTTGAAAAGTTGTTTAAGATTTGAGTTAAGTGAAGGTATGTTGTTTCCATCTTTCTGTTTATTTTTCTTTCATCTTTCAAACATCACTAGTTTCACTTTCATAACCTTTGACTTAATACAAGCCATAAAAATTAACGCTAAATCTAAAATTCATTAGACTTTTTATGCTTGTAGGGTCAACCAACTAATTTAGGTTTAGGGCCTTGAATTAGGTTGGAGAGGAAACTCTTCAAGGCCATTAAAATCAAATGTTGGAGTTTTAGTTAGGGAGTGTCAAAGTCCAGTATTGTTAAAGTTATCTGGGACCCCCCTCTAACACAGGGGATAAACATGAGGTCACGTGCGGAAAGGTAGCAGAGATAACCCCTCCAAAGATGGACCAATCGTAGTGGAGAACACATATAGAGGGCTTGTCTTGGGATTCCGTCGATTGCATTTTCCACGAAGCTTTGTGGTTCTCGAATCCATTCGAGGTCCTCATTTGTCTTCCAGACCACTTGCCTTAGATACCCTTGATAGGTTTTGGGCTTGATACCCTCCTCATTGTGGTCTACCTGACTTTCGATTGTACTCGCCTGGTGACTATTCGCTCGTTGGCAACCTAGTTGCCTATCTTTTTAGAGACATATATAGGTGACTGCAGGGGTATACCACGATACATAGGATAGACATCAGGCCACACTTTGCAGAGCATACTCAGGGGGTGCTTCCGTGTTCAATTTGCACTTGCACTGGTAAGTTTCTCTAGTGTTGGTTGTTGTAACTATTCTTCCAATTAGTTTAGTGTTTTCTTGTTTTATCTTGGAGGGACCCTTTTTAGTGTGTGTTGTTTTTTGAACGAATAGAAATCCCTAGGGTGTCTTTGATATTCTCACACAGTGGAGGATCATGAGCTCCACTGGTCACAAAGGATTCTGGGCCTATCACCGGTTACAAGGGTCTTTTGAAGCGACCGGGTCACAAGAAATTGTACCCGACCAACATCCGGAGGAAACGACCATTTTAGACTTTGGAGTGAAAGATCTTGGTCCATATGAAACTCCAACCATTGATCTTTTGGCACCCATCATTGTATTGATTCACCCTCATCAGTGCCAGACGGTGTCACACGTAACAATGGAAACAAATGTTGTCACTCCTTCTGGGAATTCTTCAATTCCCACTATGGTTTTCACCACGGGAGAGTTTCCGCCTCCTAACCCACCATCACCGGTCCAAGCCACCATGGTCTCGACCGCCTCTACCTCGCATAGTGGTTCAATCCCTTCTATGGTGGCGGCCACAACCCCTTTCACACTAAGTGAGACATGCCTTCCATTCTCATACAGGACGCCTAGCTGAGGTACCAGTCCATTACTTTCCTACTCCACTTCACAGACTTTAGGTCTGGGCGCAAGGAGCTCTAACTCTCCCCTACAAGGCCACATGGGAGGCACTTCAGCTCCTTTTAATGCTTTCCATTACGGGGGAGGTCATATACCTCCTTTGTCCTCTTCGCTCGGTGGCACCCACTAGCAATTCGTTGGGCCATCTACACAGCATAGTTTATTTGGAGCAGGGAGTCAAGGACCACCTTTGCATAATATGCTGGAAGGTTCGACACCATTTTCTTTGTTCGATGCATTTGGTAACAACGCTTTCTCGTCAGCTAATTTCCCGAATGGGGCCAATCCCAGTTACAGACAACCTATTCCTATGCAGGGTACTATTCCTGCACATGGGGAAAACCCAGGAACTTCTTCCACATTAGGGCATTGGAATTCTTGGCAAGGATCAGCTCCCTCGTCAGGAATGTGGATCTGGGGTAATTCGTTTCACAACCAATGGATCCTCGGAAAAGGTACTATGCCTATCCCCATGGGATCGGCATGGGGCAATCCTTCCCAAAGTCCTCCGAATATAATGCGCGCCCAACCGTCTACGTCCTACTTTGGGAATCAACCAATGATGTCTCCTCACACGTAGAACCCATACGCTAGTCATGGCCATGGTTTTTACCAGCAGCCAAACTTTTCCTGGAAACCTGGTGCCAGTCAAAGTCCAGGTCCCTTTTTCCATGGTTATCACCAACAACCCAAACTACCTTTCCTGGAAACTTTGCATTTGCCAGACTTAACAAGGTTTTTGAATGACCCTATCTGTTATGATTTGTGTGGCCCCCTATTCTGATGAATTTTCCTTCAGACATACCAAAGTTCGAAGCCAAGCCTAACGAAGATCCAGGAGATCATGTGACCACCTTCCATCTTTGGTGCTCATCTAACTTGTTGAAAGACGACTCCATACAGTTGTTATTG
The DNA here is from genome assembly GCA_032191745.1 of Picea mariana. Taxonomy (NCBI): domain Eukaryota; kingdom Viridiplantae; phylum Streptophyta; class Pinopsida; order Pinales; family Pinaceae; genus Picea; species Picea mariana. Next base: position 62,234 of record JASDQU010374915.1, on the reverse strand, counting down.
TTTCAACGTACTCTCATTGGGAGTGCCGCAAAATGGTACATTGATCTCGACCACTCAAGATACTCTTCCTTTGGTGAATTGGCAATGGCTTTCCTAAACCATTTCCAATTACCTGTGAGACACGACGCTGGCACAAAATTACTAGCCAATTTCACCCAGACAAAAGCGGACCATATCTATGATCACATCCAAGAATGGAGACGTCGGAAGAGTTTAATTAAGGTGCCAGTCCCACAAACATTCCTGCTCGAGTGGTTCCTTAAGTCTTTGGTCCCACAGTTATCCAAAGACGTCACAACGTCGGGAGTATTTTTCGAAGAATATTCCATCATGAGAGCTCAATAGCTTGAGCTAATATATTCTTAGTCTGGTTTATTATATGAGATCTTTCCAGATGCACCATGCTCAATACTTGATAAAACCAGAGAGAGAGCTGGACCACATGCTGATGGTATTGTTGGTTCAGCACAAACAAAGCCCGCTGAGCAATTGACGAAGCAATTGCAGAAATTGTCTATACAACACACAACGGCCAAGCAAACTACTGTTTTGGCTTCTCCCCCTACTCAAATGTCGGATGTACACACAGTGCAATCGACAAATCCAAAGGCCACCCAGTAGCTTGAAGGAAAGAAAAAACAATGTAATAAGGGTAAGGGGGATAAGAAACCCACTAATAATGTTGGCGGGGGCACCACTGAGAAATGGAAGGCGAGGTATCCGTGCAACCTGTGCATAGAAGACCACCCAACCCACCAATTTCCTCGTCTTGTAGAGGCCCAAAATTTTGTGACACAGCAACAACCTGCCGTGTTAACCAATCCATTCCAACATGGGCAAAACCTAACCCAATCCTCTAGAAGTGCGAAAGGGGGCAGTCAAGGACCCTCTTCATCTTCGAACAATTCCGCATCTGCGAATGTGTATATGATGAAGGGTGATGCTTTTATATCGACTAGAGCACATGAATACATTAAACCAAGCACTTATGAGAAGGGAAAGGAAGCCAAACTCCCATCTCTTCCTCTCCATATCGAGAAGACTTTGGGTGAAACAATGACATGCATCCCTAAAGGCGCATTCAAAAAATATTCTCACAACCCAAATGCAAGGGATTCCTAGAACTATTATGTGGTGGAGGATTTGTCTCAAACCCCTTGTGTGATGTTTGCTTTGGAGGTCCTCAAAAGCTTCCCTTCCCAGAGAAAATCTTTGTTAGCCGCTTTAGGATCTACCGAGACTTGTAATCCGGGTACCATCATGCTAGATGCAACTGACTTAAAACCTCGTCTTCCTTACCATGTAGCGTTTCAGATAGTAGTTGCTCACCCCACGAAAACTTTTACTCGGGATATTTTCCGCATGGTGGTTGATGAGGGTGCCTCGACATGTGTTATGTCATTGGCATGTTGGAAGGCCATTGGCCAGCCCATTTTATTTTCATCACCTACTCTTCTCACTACTTTCGACGGTCATTCGTTCTGACCATATGGTATCATTCCCTCTTTCCCCATGAAGTTAGGAGGGAAGACCGTGTGCATCGAGGTAAAAATAGTCGATGCGTCCCTCGACTACAATCTCTTGTTAGGAAGGATTTGGACTTACGCCATGCAAGCAGTGGTTGCTACAGTTTTTCAAGTCTTGTTTTTTCCACACGAGGACTGGATTGTGACCATTGATCAATTTTCTTTCTCCAGACTTGACCCTTCACTAGGGGTATCTGTGGTCCCGATGATTGATAATCTCCAACTAGGCGTAGTCAATGTAGGGGTTGGTTTGTGCCCATCTTTGATGGGTACCTTCAATTAGCCGCCCCCTCAAGGCGATGTCAAATTCATATCTGACCACCATAAGGTTGAGATTTTCCAAGTTTCGTCGTTTTGCACAACTTACTTCAACGATCCATGGATACTTCCTTCCCCATCGGCCGTGATGGAGGGGACAAGGCACCTAGGCATGTCCATGACCTTGTCCGCAGTTGAAGTAGCATACTCTTTAGTCCAGCAAGCTTCAGTCGACACAAATCCAACTCCTGCACAAGAGTTAGATCAAACTCTAGAGCCTATTTGGGCTCAAGTTTCTCTCGCTGACACCGATTCGTTAGACTTAGTCTTGCCCTCCGACGAAGCAGTAATTGAAGCAATGACTAGTCTGGACAAACCCTGGGATGATATTCATCACAGATCATACTTCCTCCCAGAGATAATCATAATCGAAGCTGAAGAATTCACCTTAACTATGACTGGAGATAGGTCTTGTCCTATTAATCCCTTAGCTACACATGAGGTTTATGCTGAGGGTAATATGGCAACCATCATTGAAACCATACCAATCAATATCTCCAGAACCCCTAGCGTCATGGAGAATGTTTTCATCTGAGCCTACTGCTCCCCCGGAGAGATTCAAATCTACACAGATCTATTTAAAGAATTCCTTGACGTTTTTGCCTGGTCTTACGAGGAAATGCCAGGCATTGATCCAAAAATAGTGGAACATGAAATCACAACTTATCCAGATGCCAAGCCTGTTCGAAAAAAGCTTCATCTAGTTAATCCCAGGAAAGCAGTAGCCATTAAGGTTGAAGTTGAGAAACTGTTAAAAGTCAGTTTTATCTATCCTATCCATTTGACCCAATGGGTGTCAAATCTTGTGCCAGTCAATAAGAAACAGGGCACGATTCGTGTATGTACGGACTTCCGTGATTTGAAAAAATCCTGTCCAAAAGATAATTTTCCCACACCATTCATCGACCAGATAATTGATGAATGTGCGGGTTACCAGGGCTTCTCTTTCATGGATGGCTTTTTAGGATATAATCAAATACAAATAAAACCTGAAGACCAACACAAAACGACATTCATTTTTCCATGGGGTACATTCGCGTATCGTACGATGCCCTTTGGTCTCAAAAATGATGGAGTGACTTTTCAGTGGGCCTTGTCTTTCTCTTTCCATGATCTCAAGCATATAGTCGAGGAATATTTAGATGATTTAGCATATCGATCTCGCAAGAGAATAGATCACCCCACACACCTCCAACTTATCTTTGAGCGATGTCACTACTTCCGGATTCACTTGAATCCAAACAAGTGCATATTTTGCATAACATCAAGATGTTTGTTAGGTTTCATAGTGTCAACAACAGGGATCATGGTTGATCCTCTCAAGGTTGAGGCAATAATTCAGTTTCTTCCCCCACGCACAATCCTTCAACTTCAGAGTCTACAGGGCAAGGCGATTTTTTTAAAACGTTTCATCGCCAACTATGTCAAGATCACAAAGGGCTTTATGCGCTTACTAAAGAAAGACATTCCTTTTCATTGGGACGATGCCTCTCAATGTTGTTTCAACACGTTGAAACATGCCCTCACAACTGCCCCTCTACTTCGGCCACCTAACTATAACAAAGATTTCTTATTGTACCTAGTTGTAGCAGAGTCAACCATTGGCATGGTCTTAGTTTAGGAAGACGATTTGTTCTCAGAATATGTGATCTATTACATTAGCCGAGGCTTAGTAGGACTGGAACTCAATTATTCTCATATCGAAAAACTTGCGTTGGCAGCAGTCCGTGTTGTTCAACGGTTCCATCATTATGTTTTGTTTTGCAAGACCGCCATCATTGCCGTTGTGAATCTGTTCTAGTACATGTTGACACAATGGGTAATAGGCGGAAAGATCATTATATGGATAGTAGTCCTCTAGGAATTTGACTTAGATTTCATTTCAGTGAAATCCAAAAAGTCGTTGGTCTTCACA